>JANJGK010004233.1:47500-62500 GCA_039081455.1 Macrobrachium rosenbergii | reverse complement strand
ACAGATATGCCTCCACATTCCTCTTTGGAACATTTTACAAGGAATTTCTCATTTTAGGTGGTTTATAGACGGGACACTGAGGCATGTGGGTTCGTTTGTACATACCTGTGTGAGCCTCGAGTAGAAACGTTTTGTGGAATAATATTTTATTCTGCTGTAAACGTTGACATAGCCAGTTCGCTTGGGTTAGAATTGTCGCCTGAATGGTGAGTCTTGAAGATAAATTTTAATCGCCCTATTTTCTATTTTTATTCTGTATCATCGACTGCCTTATTTTCATCTTGTACCATTTGTTATTCTTATGTTTTTTGATGGTGTGAAAACATAATGTGCCCAGGTTTAATAGGAGATATTTTTCTTTCACAGATGTTTCACATCAACGGGCATGAATGACATGTGTCCCTTGTATGGCAAATATGGGCTCGTGTATAATCTAATTAGAATTTGGCTGTTGTGGGAATACAGCCAATTGAGGGGACTTTTGTAGTGACAGTGTAGAGACGGGAGATAGTCCCATTAGTGTTTATTTGTTTGTATCTTTTCATCATTTTCTTTCATTATGACAGGTTACCATAATTAACTTCTTTAAGTTGGTTTTCTTGTTGAATAAACTTTATTTTTGTATAGGGGATTTAGTTTCACATGTTTTTTTTATATAACACACACACACACACACACTGCTCTAATTAAGAAAGAAAAGTTAAATTGTTCAGAGACATTAATGCAGACAACATCAAGCATAAACGACCTTTTGGGTAAAAAATGTAAGAATGGAAAGGAAATTGTCGACTTCATTATAATTAGAGAGTATTTATTTTATGAGGAAAATTAATTTTAACGATTAGCGACAACTGATTTGCCTACATTTATGATAAAAACGAGAGAGAGAGAGAGAGAGAGAGAGAGAGAGAGAGAGAGAGAGAGAGAGAGAGAGAGAGAGAGAGAGAGATGTAAATTTATACAGAAATGCATGAAGAGAAAACATTGTGAAAGGAAGTATAAATGGCTTACTTCAAAAACGGCGTTGTCAGTTCATAAGACAGGATTTTTCAAACGATTAAAAGTATTAGTAGCATAATTTTCTATTTGCAAAGATTTATTTCCGAGGCATTCATATCATACGGTATGCTGTGTATTCTTGTAATGAATACATTATATTTTCATTATGGAAAGGTAAAAGCATTTACTCTCTGGTTTATCAACAAATTAGAAAAAAGGGATTGTAAATTTTACTTAAATAATGTCAGCATGTAGCTAACTTTATGAACATTTATCTTAAAGTACTTTTTCAATATCTCAGTGTCCCTCTTTATCTTGATATATTTTTTAATGGGACTCCAGAGTTGGAGCCAAGCATTATCCACAGTAGAGAAGATTCTCGCCATAGGTTCTGTGGTGCCGGGTCAAGAAACTTAGTGGCATGAATAATATTTGGACGGGTCAAGAAACTTAGTGGCATGAATAATATTTGGAAGTGAAAGATCTCTTTCACTAGATTCGTGAACGTCAAGTTTATCTCGCTTCAGAAGTGAATCGAGTTTTTCCTTTCCGCATGTATGGTTTTGATACATTCTGCCCTTCTCTCTGCTTCTGTCCAGGTACTGTAAGCTCTCCACTACCTACTCAAGGGGCGGGGCGGGGGAGAGGCGCGGGGGCGCTAACTTGATTTATTACACAAAAAACTTCCACAGAAAGCAGCGGTTTCATCCTTAAAGAGTTGACGATATATCCAGTTTCTTCTGACCTACATAACACCACATATGCTCCTTGCGGTTAATTCTGCTATCTCTGCTCTCTTTCACATTTGTTAGTTAGTTCATTAGCCATTTTCAGGATATTTTCGATGAATAGACAAAACTGTCCGTGGCAAACCATAAATATATTTCATTTCTTGGCTCCTCAAATACTCAATTTTTTTTTAGCAATTATTATTGTAAAATAGAGTAGCAAAAAAAAAAAAAAAAAGAGAGAAAATCCTCAAAAACAGGAGAAAGTGCCGTATACTCTCGCCGCGCTGAACATTTATGTTATAGTTTACTCCGCTACGCCACAAAATTCGTTCATGTGAGAAATACAGTAGATAAAAAAGTGAAAAGTACTTGTAAATGATCGCAACTGAGGATTCGAAACAAATAGCAAAACTTCAAGGGCATTTCGTGCTGCACATCCTACCCCTATGAGATTCCCACCGTTTTCCCGTGTGTCTGAAAACGCACTGTTTTCTCCTTTTGTCCCCACAGCCCACGCTGTCTTGTTGCCTGAGAACAGAGAAGATGTGTGGCAAAATTTCAGAATTTCTCCAGGTACTCATTTGAAGTCTAGCATCCTAAATCCTATACCTCTATGAGGTAAAAAAAAACAATACCGTACAACTTCAGTCACAAACTTGATTTCCTTTCTGTCCTCAGCAGGTTTTGTGATGCATCCAAAGGATAATGTCTTTTGATATGTGGATTATACATCTTTGTAAAGTCAGAATTGGTAAGGTTCGCAGAGGAAAAAAAAAAGTAAAAACTCTTATCCCACTTCCAAAGATGATTTACAGGTTCTTTGTTTTAAGAAGCTGGTCAATTCTAAAGGTTCTTGAAATATTAAGTTAGGGTGAAATGATTCAAACTCTCTTTTTTTACCTCTTGAACGTAGTTATGTGAATTTAGATGTCGATGCTTATCAAGTAAAATATTATCTCATTCTTATGAATCGAGCCGTTATTCTTATAAGTAAGATCATTTTAATATTGACTGCAGATTTTAGAGAGAGAGAGAGAGAGAGAGAGAGAGAGAGAGAGAGAGAGAGAGAGAGAGAGAGAGAGAGAGAGCAAAAATGAGATGCGTTTGAATGATAAACCATACGACGCTTTTATTGTGCATTTCTAGAAGTCTGGAACCACACATTCAGAGCAAGAAAAATATCTATTTAATCATAAAGGAATTTCAAATGGGAAGAGAAAATGAATTTCAGACGAATATAAAGCTGCCTCGCGCACAAAGAGTAAAAACCATAAAGGCATAAAGGAGGCGAGAGATTTCCTAGAAGTCGAAGACCGCGGCTGCTGAAGAGGTCTTCAGCGAACCTTTTTAGTTTTCTGAAAAAGAAAACTATTGAGATGGCTTTGTCTGTTCGTCCGCACATTTTCTGTCCGTCCTCAGATCTCAATAACTACTGAGGCTAGAGGGCTGCAAATGGCTATGTTGATCATCCACCCTCCAATCATCAAACTTACTAAATTGCAGCCTTCCAGCCTCAGTAGCTTTTATTTTATTGAAGGTTGAAGTTAGCCATAATCATGCGTCTGGCAACGCTACATGACCGTGACTGAAACTTTCATGGACCTCCGCTCATGCGGCATTATAGGTTGTACAGAAAACTCGACTGCGCCAAAGAGAGTTCGGCGCATTTTTTACTTTTTTTATCTTTAGTGAAAACAGAACTGATCTTTGAAACTCGCCGATTCCTCTGCCTCTCACGCCACCCCGCCTCCCCTCCCCAACGTTCCGAATCTCAATTGCAGCTCCTTTTAGACGATCTGATGATTTCTTTAGAGATATTTTCAAAGGATTGCTGTTCAGTGGGGAATGTCTGTTCAGCTGCATGACGAATGCACTGACCTGCATAATTTACTGCAATGATAACAGACGTATCACGGTTTGAGGCCTAATAAATTTAAGATAATTTCAGTATTTTTTTCAGACAACTAATTCTATGCCTTTAAAGAATTTACAAGTCGAAACGAAAGATTACATACCAACATGTCAAGCAACCTGTATTATATTTCATTATGTGTTATAATTAAAGTATACACTATTTGTATGTTAATGGTTCCTGTAATTGTGGAATGATTTTAAAGTCTTAATTCTCCTGCTTCAATAGTTAACTCGAATCTAAAGTGCTTTAATTGTGATTTTATGTGAAACGTTACAAGAGGGAACTAAAATTCCCTGACCGCTGGTCGTCTGTCCTATTTAAAGAATTAACATGTACTGAAATTCTCTACATGAAATAATATACTCTATATGAAATAATATACTGGGTACATTATGAAACATTTCTCATTTATTCCTATAAATCAATTGTTGCAAAATAAAACAAAAATCAAGGGAGATAATTACCTGTAGTTGATGCCCCTTGTAAATATGATACCTAAATTGTTTACCATTAACACAGAGGCGTAGAGAAATAAGCATGGTTCAGTAATTAGGTTTGTTAAAGTTTTTTTAACAACGCAAGTTAGCAATGAAGTTAAACTGCAAACATTTGTTTCGTGCATTTGCTTATTATCACTATTGTAATATAATAACAGTTATTAGCGTACTTGCGTTCTTAAATAATAACAGGAAATAAATGAATAGCCTTGGAACCGCATATTACCCATGATATATCAAATGCATTAAGTACTTCATGTACATTTATTCTTGAGATTTAACGGTGCCTGAATAATAGCAATAATAAAGTTCAGATTAAAAAAAAATTCGGGAATTGTAAAAATATCCTTAATTTTTCCTCCCATGTTAAAATGACAAATTTCAATATATATGTATAACGTAACATTATTGCCAGGAAAGGCGGTCACTTCCTCTTCTACGGGATAGGTGGCATAAATACAATATAATGTATATTACAGGAAATACAATTTATCATAATTGTGCAAAGGACAATAAAATCTATATCATCTGTTGTTTTATTTTTGTGTTTTCTGTTAACTTTAGCTACTCAATTTGACTTTTATCTTTGTTATTTTGCTTTTTGAACCAACTATTTTAAATTAAATCTATTCATATTTGAAATGACTAAAATAAGTATTAGCATGACAACTGCTATAAGATTCAGAGCCTTTGTCCCGGTGTTTTTCCGGAATAACTTTTTTTCTGTGCATTTGACAAAGATATTACTTAGCCATAGTATACTTTACATCCCTACCTAATTTCCGGCAGCATTCTTTATTACTTATTTTAGAAAAAAGTATATTCATAAGAGTAAAATAAAGCAGCCGAAGCCAGTGGCGGAACACTAATGAATGGGTTCAAAGTTATACATGACGTAAACATATGACGTCCCGACTCCTCTCACAAGGTGATGACGACAAACAGCTGTCTCTGAAATTCTGAATGAATATCCATACCTTGTCAAGGCTTCAAGAATGCCGGCTATGATAAGTCATTGTCCCCGTGGTTGTAGGACAGCTTTTGTGATTCGACTTGCACAATTGTTTAGAAGTGAGGAGGCCCATGGCAAATCCTACGTAAGCTTGAACAGGTAAATGAATAATAGGGCCCTTTTTTGGGTAAGGAGTACACCCGGACATCCAAGGCTGTCAAGTTTTCGTCATTTGTTGACTTCCATAAGGTGCAGAAGGATAATTATATATGCTCTATAAAGCAATAGTTGTTGATTTCTTAGTAAAATATAACTTGCGGAACAACATTAAAACTTGCTTTGCCAAAAAAAAGAAATGTCATGGCTTATAATACATCACTGAATGACCTCTATAGGTCCCAGTGATTGACCTTAGCCCGAAACGCCATAATCCACCCATTGATTATAATGTCAAGTTTCCTCATATGTAATTCTGTTAAATAAAGGATCCATGTAAAGGCATGTCGTTCCACATGATCGCTCCTGTTCTCTTAGTGGCAGAGTACAACAATGGTTGAATTGTAACATTATAATGAAAGTTGTTGTCATATTCCACAGAATATTACCGGCATGGTAGTTCGAGTGTTGGTAGGCTTTTAAGTACCAAGATTGCTTTCACACTAAAAAGTACAAGTATACTCGGTCCTTCAATTTGCTCACTTGAATGATTCTTAATTGAAAGTGATGAATTGGCAGATCATCCAATTACGACCTACAATAAGCAACTGTTTGTCTCTAAGATTAGACGAAGTCATTCTGGGCTCATAAAACCCGATAATAATAAGCGAATGAAAATATTAACAGTAATTAGCTGCTCGTACATTTTGCAACAAAAGTCAATTGTTAATTGATTTTTGATTATATATTTTTTCAATGGAGAAATAGTGATAGAAAGTAATTTCTCGGATTACCTGTGGAAACCCTTTTCTTCAAGGATTCTAGCACTCGACCTCATGGCATAAATCCTATATACTACTACTACTACTACTACTACTACTACTACTACTACTACTACTACTACTACTACTACTAAAAAATGTAAACAAGGAGTATTGGTTGTATTTCACTTTTGCCAGAGGTTGAGACATTTTCACGAAGGAGGCAATTTAATGACGTCATAAGTTACGTCATTATATCTTCGAAAGACATTTCTCTGAGTTTGCTGGCGATGTCTACAAGAAGTCGGTGTTACTCTTATAATTAATTACCAGAATTATGCAACTTTCGTAATACAGAATACAGTAAAAAATTAGGTAGGGATGTGAGATACCCTGTGACAAAGTGTCATCTTTGTCAGGTACGTTGATAAGATTTTATTCCGGAAAAACACGGGACACCAGCTGTGAATCTCATAGTAACTTGACATAGGCTTACTTAAGATATATATCAATTAGGAAGCTAGGCCGGGTATTCACGATCAGGTTTACCTGTCAATTCACCCATGACACTTTGGCGGATGAGCATCCACACGTAAAGAGTAGAACTGTCAGTTCGACAGTCAATTTGAGGTCATCGCCCTCAGTGCTCGTCCTGCCTTCGTTGTGGAAACTCCGCTGACTGATGAGGAGGTAGAGTTACAAAGACTAGCTGCTGCCGTAATTCACATAAAAATTGGAAAGAAGCAAAAAGGTGTAACAGAGTATGGTCTAAATATTGCCTATTAAAGAGAGATGTCTATTCTCATACAATATTACTGAATAAGGTAAAATTAGGCCTGGGGGTTGGTCCAGTAATTTATGAAATGGACCATGAAGCCTTCTTACCCTAATAACACCTTTCATAAAAAGGCAGGATGCTGGCCTAGACCCTATACTAAATTCTGTATCACATAGAAATATATATTTTCTTTATCATATGATTTGGACTCACAATGGTCTACAAATAGCGCAGCAGGGTCTAACATTGAAAAGAATTAGGCCTGGTCTGAGCGGCTGTGATCCTTCCCAGACGAAATCCAGCGGCAAACTGCCACAAATTCGCTGCTTACACTTGAGTCCACACATGCAATCACCTGTCAGTTGGTCGGATGAACCTTAGGTAATTCCATCAGTTCATCCGTTCTGGCAGTGGACTGACTTGGCCCGCAAACTGTCGTCCACACATAAGTTTTAACGTCAGTTTCGATGAACTGACAGATGGACTGATAGGGAAACCTCATCGTGCTTGCCGGGCATTAGAGATATTCATAAAAGTGTTTTCGTCTTTCTCCTTATTTTCTAACGAGCAATAGTAGGCACGAATGTTACTAAACTTTATGAAATGAAAAGCAATTATTTCAGTCTCTGTGGTGCGAAATGAATATATTACTATGCTTTCGTATTAGCAGGCATTTCTTAATGGCAAAATGAAAACATTATATTTGGGTTGGAGAGTAATTTCAACGTATAATTTTGACATATCATTGTTGGTATCTTGTTTTTTTAACATTCTTCCATAAATTAAAAGTAATCACTTTTAAAACAAAGTCAGTATCCTGGCTGGAAACTAAGTTCACTTCAAGTAATCAACGAGAAACGCTGCTAACGGCAAATGCAGTTAGAGAGAAATGATTATACAGTGATTGGGGTAAAAAAAAAAAATTATGGATACACGCTGACTTTATGTACCAGGTTTATTATTGTCTTACTTACTATAGTTATTATTCCCAATGAAGTCCATTTAGAAGTTTATCTGAGCCATAAGTCATACTGAAAATTTAGCAGAGGGGAGTATAGCACTAAATACAACCCATGAACTGATAAGGAAATGTGTTTTTATGTTATTCACTTTGTTGTTACATAACCAAACTGAATATCCAATAGGAAGCTTCGGGGCTCTAGCTAGGATGGATTGACTAAGTGACTGATGTGGCGATGAGTATAGATAGTTGAGTCGTTACATTTTTCAGCTGGATGCCAATAGTGTCAAATATTAACCCTTTTCTAATCCAGTGACTTTATTCAATCCTGTTCTATCTCTTATTCTGTTTTCATTCATCCTTTCCTCCTTTCCGGAAAACTTTACCTTCTCCAATCCTAAGTATACAGTATTGCTTCTCTTCATAATTATTGTCAAAGGATTTTCGTATTCAGTCTTAAAATCTATATTATTTAATACCGCATACCATTCTCATCAGAATGATTTCGTTCATTCTGTAAAATCTTCTCATATGGTAAGTTCACACATTCACGTATCAAGTCACCCATGCGCACACACAGCCAAAATTGTGAAACGTGTTCATACGCGAGATGAATAAGCCCCGTCCAACTGGATACGTGTCATGGGCTGATGTGCGTAAAACAAGCGTATTTTAGTGTGCCGCAAATGTACGCATCGCGTAAGGGTGATGTGATGCTTACCGGAAGTGGCCTGATAAGCAGTGGAGTAGGCAGAAGTAGTGCGTGGCAGAGCACGTAACACCGACGTATGTATGCCATATGTGTTATGTTCTGCATTACTGAGTTATGTAAACATCACATTGGCCCCACGTACTGCAGGGGTTAAACCCCAGCTATAAAAGGGCTGACAGTGGCGCATGTGTGGCTAGTCACTGCCATAACACCACAGCATCAACACATACTACCAACCTGCTGAAGCAGCATGGACAACATAGCTGAAATGCATCAACTTATAGCTATAGCAAGTCGGGATAGAGGAGAAATGTTGCCATATGTCATTGAATATGTGCACATCATGTTATTGCTGGAGATTGCAATGATTACTGCAAAGCACACAGAGCAGAAAAAAAGGCGGCCAATGGAGGGTGTGGGCGTGGCCGTACCTGCAGATGGAGTTGTGAACCCAAGCCCCAGACCTGTACAGAAATTTTACCCAGATTGACAAGGACCTCTTCAATGAAATTGTTGAATGAGTCACACCCTACATTCAGAAGAAAGCGACATTCTGGAGGAAACCCATTGAGCCAGACCTACATGTTGCTATCACCCTACGTTTCCTCGCTACAGATGATTCATACAAGAGTCTGCAATACTTGTTCCAGGTAGCCCACAACACCATTAGTCACATTGTACCAGAGACCTGCAGGGCTATTGTTACTGCCTTCGGGGATGAGGAACTGCCGGTGCCACAAACACCTGAAGCTTGGCAGGAGGTTGCACAGGGTTTTGAGGAATGGTGGAACTTCCCCCACGTAATTGGAGCTATAGATGGCAAACATATTAGGCTCCGTAACCTTCCCAAAGGCGGTACGCATTACTTCAACTACAAGAAGTTCTACTCCATGGTATTACTTGCAGTTGCTGATGCTTCATACAAGTTCCTATGCGTTGACGTGGGTGCCACTGGGTCAGAGTCAGATGGTGGTGTATTTGCCCAGACCCGACTGGCCGAAATGTTGTTGCAAGAGGAAGCAAATCTTTCCCAACGTGATGCCCTGCCAGGTCAACCTAATGGATCTCCTGTGGCCTATTTCCTAGTTGGTGATGATGCCTTCCCCCTGAAGAATTACCTTATGAAGCCCTACCCCAAAAGAGGACTAACCAAGGAGGAACGGATTTACAACTACAGGTTAAGTAGGGCATGCAGGACAGTGGAGAACGCCTTTGGGATTCTGGCAAACAGATTCCGAGTATTCCACACTGCAATATGCCTGAAGCCTGACCATATAGAGCCATTAGAGATGTCCGCATGTGTTCTGCACAATATGATAATAAGATGAAATGTACGCAGACAAGAAGATCAGAAGCACCCCGTCACACATGCCGTCATACCTGGTAGCTGGAGGAGTGACCCGTCCTTAGGAGCAGCCCTTCCAACCGTGACCGGCAACACTGCAACGAGGGATGCAAAGGAACAACGTAACATGCTTAAGGAATATTTTGCATCAGCTGAAGGCTCCGTGCATTGGCAGGAGAACATGATTTGGTTACTTTCCTGCATACTTGCTTGTTGTAATTACTTAAATGTCTGTTTTTGCATTTATTTTGGACTTACTTAAAATTCAGTAATGTATTATTTCAAGATTATTTTGCCCTCTGTATTTGTATACAGTACTTCTATTTGTGCTAGTTGATTTAATAAAAGATATTGTTCAAATCCATGATATATTATTCTCATCAATACTTGGTAATCGGGAAGAGGATAGAGCGGGACATGATATTGCAAATGTATATTTAATCAATATAAACCATACATACATATAAATAAAGGAAAGAAGATGTAGTTATTTTGCCCTTTTTAATAATTTCTTAACATGAATTCTATTCTGATATGATAAATCTATCTTTTTTGAAAGTACCTTCTCTTAAAAATTTTTCTATTCTGGTGTGATAATTCTATGTTTTTGAAAGTACCTGCTCTTAGCATTTACATTGTCGATATTCTGATATGAAAATTCTATCTTTTTGAAACTACCTTCTCTCCGATATTTGTGACATTTTATGTGACTTGCTAATATTTTGTCTGTTGTCATTTTGCTTCGGTGCACATATGTTACATAAAGTATTTTGAACTTATTTCAAAGTCAGTATTGTATACTGAAATGTTAGTGTATTCAGGTTCATTTTGCCTTCTTTATTTGTGTACTTGTATTCTACTACATTGAATACAAGATATTTTTCACATCTATAATATATTATTTTCATCAATACTTAGTACTTTTGAACAGAGGATAGAGCTAGACATAATATTGCAAAATATATTTATTTAATATAAAAAAACAAACATACATATAAATATAAGCATAAGGAAATACAACAGTATATCAATAAAGTTAATTTTGTAAATTATTTAGAAAAGTCGTGTCAGTTGACAGGTTGCTGAAGTCCTTTGGGGTCGATGTCACCAGCTGTGCCTGTAGGAGCGCCAGCTGCTGTGCAGTGAGTTGCATACTGCCTGAATGTGCAGGAGGTGGGCCCAACCGATGCTGCGTTGCCGACAGGCTGGCAGGAACTGCAGGTGCCGGACATTCCCCTGTCACTGCCAGGGTGTGGGACATCATGCCCCTCGACGGCATCGTGGCACCCTCTTTGGAGGCACGGATGTACCTCTGGATGGCACCGAGCACTTCCATTTTCAGTGTCAAACTCAGTTGATCTGACACCTGCGCGCAATCGTCCTCCGTCCTCCACCTCTTCGAAAAACTTGCTCCAGTAGAGGATGTGGGGGTTACAAGGAGCTGACTGCACGGAGTACAGCATATCCTCCGGGAAGGCCTGTGCCCTTGTGATGGCGGCGTCGAACAGCTCGGAAACTTAGGTTTTCCAAGCCTTGGTGCCTGATGGCCCAGGAAGTGGAGAGGCCGAGGGCATCGGTGCTGGGGCAGGAGAAGAAACAGGAGCAGCAGGCAGGTCCGGAGCTTAGGCAGGGAGGGCGGCAGCAGCATGAGCAACCTGTAAAAATAGGAGGAACATATATGAGAAAATGGTATAAAATGCACATTGAATGCATCGAAACTATGTAATTATGTTATAGTCAGTAATAATTATGCATGGAAACACATTAAAACAGACATACCATCGGAAGTCCCAACACCTTTGGCTTCCTTTAACGCACAATGTGTGGCTTCAGGAAGTGGAAGATGTTGAGGATCCATTTCTCCCGGTCCATCAGCTGTCTGCCCATCCCTTGGCCACTCTTCTTTGCCTTGAGCAGCCCAAAACTGCTCCTGAGGGATGTAAACCACATCCTCAGTTCACGGCCACTCACGGGAGGATCAAGTGACTGGCCCTTTTCTTCAAAGGCCCTCCAAACCTTCGCATTGTCCTTGTAGGCTGAGGCCCTTGTTGTAAATAAACTCGCCCTCGGTCTCCAGCCACTCGCCAACAAGCCTCTCATTCTCTTCCGAGAGGATCACTGACAAGTTCTTCCTCCAGCCCTGACCTGTAGAGCCTTCTCCTTCAGGAGTGCCTTCGGCATCGTAGTCGGTATCCCCCTTGTGGTCGGCGTCGTCGGTGGCGGCGGCAGGGTCGTTCTCGTAAACGAGGGTAAGCTCCTCTTCCTCCTCCTCTAGCTCGCTCTTCGTCATGAGCTCATCGGCCTCAAGCTGCAGCACCACAGCATCACTGCCTGAAGGGGGACCACCAGCTTCTGAAGGCTGAAGGCTTAGGAGCATAGGGGGCAACTCCAGCTACCAGGGCTCCTGGAGTTTTTAGGGCCCCCTGCCTGGTCCTCTTTAACATGTGTCCTTTCGGCATCTTGCAGTGGACGACGACGACGGAGGTGCTGATGGAGAGAGCAGTGTGGATGCTGTCCAGAGAAGCACTGACCTGGAAGCGCATCGCCTGTCCCTTTTATCCCAGGTCAAAGCGTTGCCACATCTCCGCGGTTGTGGGCAATGCAGCAGCGTTGCTGCGTCTACTCCCACGTCATGCTGACAGCCACACGGTGCGGGGCAGGAACCCTGGGGCAGCGTGGGACCACAGGTAAGGGCTTAGCGGCGCCACCCACGCAGGGTTTTGAGCAGGTCGAAAGGTTCGTGACCCCTGCCGCATGCCCGGGTGGTCCGTAACGGTCGCACAGCATGCTGGCACACTTACACAGTACTTTCAGTACATTTACGTTGTATTTGTGTTGTGTTTACGTACTTACCGACTCCTCCCCGTGCGTGGGCATGCGTGCCTTGATACGTGAATGTATGAACTTAGCATTACCCAATGAGAGGTTGGGCGGTTTTGGAAATTACTAATTTCAAGCATCACAAAGGAACGAACACCAATATCTTGCTCATCCTCTTCTTAAATGAAGCATGTGCAGTCTTATGCCTTTCTGTGACCTTCCTTCAAAGTACCGAACAATACAACGACGTACGATAACAGCTAATAAGCTTATACTGTATATCTCTGCAACTGCCATCTTAAAGGACTCTTATCTTGAACGAATGAGAACAAAATCCCTTACACAAAATTACAGGTTCAGTTTTGACAATCTAAAATAAGATATTTCTGCAATGTCTTATATTATTTCATAATCATTCTTCCATATCAACCACAAATCAAAGCCTGCAAACTATGAACAAATCAGTGTTTTTCACACCACTATTTGCCAGATCTGCAGTGGCGTCAGCGAGGCAGATGGTTAATCGTGACTGACTCTATGGCCCGTGACGTCATGGTGGTAAGTCTGTTAAAAAAGCAGTCCATCGTCGTCGGCAATGAGCATTAGGAAGAACTTTATTTGGATTGCTCATCTGAGAATTAATGTAACATAGTGCATCAAGAGTAACCGTCCCCCGCCTTCTCCCTCCCCCTCTCTCTCTCTCTCTCTCTCTCTCTCTCTCTCTCTCTCTCTCTCTCTCTCTCTCTCTGAAAGTTCCATTGGTCGTCAATCCAAAGAAGTGTTCCATGCCTAGTTTTGATAATTTCCTAGTATGTTATTTTTTTTTACATTTTTTCGGTGGGTCGGGTTGTCTTATTTCAGAAATGGTTCTACTATAATCATGCTGCCAATTTTTAAAGAGAAGAACGTTTTGAATATTATGTCAGATGCGTGCTTATCAATGTATTTTGCCCTCAAGTTGTATATGAATAAGCATAAACCCTTATACTCATAAACATAATTATAAACACATACACGTACACATAATCATACACATATAAATATTTTAAACCTCTCTCGAAGATTGACTGCGGACATTTTCTTTAATGTGGAACAAGAAGAAAAAATGTATAGACTCTATTATTTCCAAGTAAAATTTAGCCCTAAATACAGAAAACGCCTCAGTTTCCTGTTCTCACTTTCCGTTACGAAATTTTCTTGAGCTGGGGAGAAAAGAAGTGCATCCTTTCAAGGTACATCATTGACCCTCACCATTAAAATGCTTTTCATACAGCCTGTCCGAGGAGCAAGAGCCAGTGTTCGCATAAGGCCAGCTAGTTCTCGTTACATAAACTATGAATTTTTTTACACAGTAGTTTAGAAACGTTTATTTTCATAGCAAGTTTAATTTCATGAGACTGACTCTTTCTCAATTTATTTACAAACCAAAAAGAACATTACTTCAGGCTTCTATATTTCCACTGTTTTCAAAAGGAACAAAACAGTTTTCAAGGAAACATCTGTTTTATAGATTGGTATTATACAAGACGGTGATATGTGCTGAAAATGTTGAATTTGATACACATACTGTGCCAGCAGAAGAAATGTTGGAGGACAAAGAAAACCCCACAGAGTACAGTTGGGATTGTAAGACCATTGAATATTTGTAATTTCTTACACGAACCGCCCATTTCCGTTGTTTTAGGTATGTTTTAATAAGTAGACGAAAATGTTAAAATTTTCCTTTTATTTGATATAAGACTTATTAAGAAGTATTTCAAGAAGTGCTTAGCTCTCTCTCGCTCTCTCTCTCTCTCTCTCTCTCTCTCTCTCTAAGAAGTATTTCAAGAAGTGCTTAGCTCTCTCTCTCTCTCTCTCTCTCTCTCTCTCTCTCTCATGCACTGGTCAAAATTTACGAAGTCGATCAATACGGGGTAAGGTAATCCTCTTTCTCTTAAAAGACGATAAGACCTAAACGACAGGAGGAAAAGAAGGATGAAGAAAAGTAAGTGGAACATGAATTGCTTTGTGAAGTTAGAATTGCAGATAATAAAACTGCGGTCATGCATGATAATTTGATACAAACTGGGATTGAATACTGAGTAACTAACGAAGAACGCATAAAAGACGAGGAATCAGAAGAGG
Organism: Macrobrachium rosenbergii; assembly: GCA_039081455.1. Taxonomy (NCBI): domain Eukaryota; kingdom Metazoa; phylum Arthropoda; class Malacostraca; order Decapoda; family Palaemonidae; genus Macrobrachium; species Macrobrachium rosenbergii. The sequence continues at coordinate 47,749 of JANJGK010004233.1, read as the reverse complement.
AAGAAAAAAATTGAACAGGGAGATAAAATTCATTCTGTTTTCTGGAAAATCGTGCAAATGTTTTGGACATAAAGAGAAGTAGAATTATTTTCACCTCACACTAGAGAGAAACTCGAACATATCTTTAAGTAAATTCCAGAATCAAAGTGAAAACAGTTACTAAAATCAAATTACATTTGCCCGGAAAAAGCTGGTGAAGTGGAGTTTTAAAAATACCGAGACTCCCTTGTGTACCAAGTTCCTCACGTG
>JANJGK010004233.1:22500-45000 GCA_039081455.1 Macrobrachium rosenbergii | reverse complement strand
AAACCCTGTTTCCCCGTGAGCATGTATTTTCTCTTTAATTGTCATTCAGTAGTGGTAGAAGGTGTTGCGCATTATAAAACAAGTGAGTCCATTATTTCTGTCACCGCGATCCATAGCAATTGGCGACTTTGCCAGGATTCTGCAAAAAAATCTAGCAATTAGCTTAATTAATTTCTGCTAGGCTAGACTTGCCGAAGTTAGACGAATCATTTAATGTAAATTTCTTTCCATTTTTAGCCAAATTACTTGGAACAGTGTGTATACAGCTGTAAGTAATTATCTTTTTTGCAAATAGTGTTTTTACGTCTGTAATTCTAGAACTAGGAACTCGTAAAATCCCCACCAGGAATTAATTCCCATTGTTAGTAAGCTAATTAGTAAGCTAATTTCATGGGCAAAGTTTTGCATCATCACATACTTTACAAGGACACTAGCTCAGAGGGTTGCATGTTAGCTATTTAGATATTCAGGGTTCTTTGCCTTGCATTTTGGCAACATTTGCATGTTATTTAGACTTGCTATGGAAAAGCTAGGCTAGGTAATTCTTTTGTGAAACTTAGAGCTACATTTTCGAAGCTATAGGAAGTGTTAGATTTGAATTGTTTTGGAAAGAAAATTTACAGAGCAGCAAGTCTGAATGCTCCCCTGTCGGACACCTACCTAGCTCGCCTGCTCATCTGCCCAAATATAGGTCTCCACTCAGAAAAGATTCGTATATTTCATTCTGTATTTTGCAAGCAGAGAGAGAGAGAGAGAGAGAGAGAGAGAGAGAGAGAGAGAGAGAGAGAGAGAGAGAGAGAGTTAGTGTGTTTGACGTATGTTGTGGGTAACTGTCAGCAAACCAGCCAGTCTTCGCTGGCTCACTCAGATGATCACCGTTCTCTTGCGACCGGGAGAGCTGTCAACTGTCACCCATTTAGTGAAATGTCAACTGTCATTTCCACGAGAAATATAATTGAATAAAAATTAAGTGTTGTCTAAAATCACACGTGTTTTAAAATGTTTTAAATAATTGTTACTGCAAAGGAATTATCTTTGTCCTTTCTTCAACTATTAACTTGCAAGAAAAATGCCAGAAACTCTTATTAGCATTTGGCTTCTTCCTTTTACTTAGAACATAGCACCTCTACCACTGATTCAATTTATTTTTACTCAAGACCAATTAGAGTCTCTTATTATGCTATGCTACGCTTCGTTATTTCTGCCGAGAGAAACTTTTAAATTTTTATATAACTTCCCTTCCTTAGTAAATAACATGCTATATCCCCTTAATCAAAGTCTTGGGAAGCATATTTTATTAACTTTGTATATCATTGGATCATTGCAACTCTCTATACAAATATCAAGCCTGCATTATGCATCACAGGCTTTGTTAGGTGGATATAATTTTGCCTAGAGCAAACAAACCTACTGTATTTCAAGTACAGGCAATAAATTTTCTGGGCTTTTTGTGTCCTATATATATATAGCACAGTTGTGAATTTACAAACTCATTAGCACCCTGTACTTAATTGTTCTAAACACTGCACATCTGTGCTACCCATCTAGTGCCCTTTGTCGCAGTGAATGTCCATTTAATGATTTTAATTCATCCTTATCGAACAAAGCCTCTGCTCATAGCCGGCTGTCTGTGATCATGTTAAACATTTCCTACATCTATATGTACAGCCTACGTATGTGCCATTGTCAACTGTGTGCTATTTAATTTTACCTGTTCTTCGTGAACACGCTTACTGTTCTTCATAACAGTCAACCATTCTTGTGAACCACTCTGCACATTTTGTGCCTTTGCAAACCCATTAATTGCTCTTACATGCCTTTGAATTACTTAGTCCCTCAAAACTCACCCATCTTCGGAACCACCTTGCACATCAGTGTCAACCTTATCCTAGGGGCATTGCCATTCCAAGTGTCACCATTCCTAAGGGACACTTCCATTCTAGTGTAGACTGTCAAAGTAAACTACCATTTAGAGTTGCCTCAGAGGTGCTCTCCATTTTACAAGTTTAGCCTAGACCAGGCCTTTTCCTTATTTTCCATACTCTCTGACCAGTTCAGAGTTCCATTCCATTTTTCCACATAATTGTTTGTGTGGTCATCCTGAAATTTTGAAAATTTCTGGGGAAGTCAGACCCCACTCCAATCATCAGCAAGCATGGCTGCTGAGTACAAAACCCTCACAGAGGTAGAGAGAAGTATGGTCTTAAAGGGACAACAGCTGACCCAGTGTGTTCAGGAGCAAGCAGCTGCTCCTAAGAAAGCCAGAGAAGAAGAAAGAGAGCATGAATTGCAGCTGGAACTGCTGAGACAAGAAGAGAAGGAGAAGCAGGCCGGAAAGGATCTCTAAGAGAAAGAGAAGCAGTGACAGCATGAACTAGCCTTGTCACAGGAGAAGGAAACAGAGCATCAAGAGAAAGAGAAGCAGCAACAGCATGAACTGGCCTTGGAGCGAGAGAAGAAGGAGCATGAACTAGCCTTAAGGTGGAAAAAGAGAGTCTTAAAGGAGAGGAAAGCTGAAATCGAAGAAACCAAGCAAGTCAGTGCCTTGGCACTGGACCAACCCGGAGCCAGTCATCCAACCCTGGTCTCTGCTCCTTTTATTATCTCAAATATCAGTCACCTCATGCCCCACTGGAACAAAACAGAGCCAGGGGTGTGGTTGGACCAAGCCTGTTCACTGACTGCTGCTGCATGGCTGATGCATACAAGATATACCACCCGTCCTACAGCACCTCATATAGGTACATAGTTCCTCCTGACCCCACTGCCTTGTCAATCTGACCAAGAAATGGACCATCTTTATCCCCACCTGTATGTGCTTATTGTTAGCAAGTAGGGCATTTGGAAGCCCAGTGCAAAGCTAATGGGGGACTATGTCAAAGCCCCACTCTAATCAGAACTCCCAGCCTACTCCTACCGTAACTGCTCCTCTTAGAGATCATAGTAAAGTTTATTGTCACACGTGTAAGCAGTACGGGCATTCCACAAATTTCAAGGATTATCCCAGAAGGAAATCTGCCACAGTTATTGCTCTAGCAGCCACTCATTCATCCTCGTTAGGACTCCCAGTTTTGGGCCCTGTTTTAGTTGCACCTCCTCAACATCATTATCGAGCTCACCAGGTCTCTGCACTTAAAGGCATTAGCACTCAAGTCTCCCTTATAGGGTGAGACAAGTTACCCAATGGGCCATTATTGAAGAGAACAAGCCTATAAGTATTGAAGGCTTAGATAATTGGAGGCTGACACTCCTGACAGTCCAGTTGAGGGTCACTAGGACCCATAAAAGTAGGATTTGTATGCTTGGAGTAGCCAATAAAATTTCTAGAAGTTATGACCTCCTAGGACAGGACCCCTCTTTCCAGCCCTTTCCCAGGCCTTCCATGAGTCCTGCCCCCTGCAAGTCTCCATCAGGTGCTGATGTTCCTTCCAGCTCTGCGATTGAGCCGCAGCCAGGGCCTATACCTGGCCAGTGGAGGGCTCCACCCAGTCTGGTTGTTGAGCCTACATCCAAGCCAGATTCTGGTTCCATCCAAAACTTACAAATTTGGACATGCAGCATTCTTGGCCCCAGTGCCGCTTACGTCTCCTCTCCAAATCCTGTGCCTGGGCCTGCCTTAGAGTCAGTGCTAGAGCACACTGTTTATCTCCCTTCAGGAGATTCCAATCCAGCCTCCCTCTTGTCTACCAGCCTGGCTCCTCTACCAGTGTTCGGCCAAGAGCCAGCCCGAAGTTCAGTATGGTCCCTTCCAGATTCCCCTGACCATAGCAGAAGCTCGTTCCCCAGCGTCCTTGCAACCTGCAAACCTCTCAAACCTACATCCACCTCTTCTACTTCATCACAGTCCACAGAAGACAAGACTCTGGTGGATGAACCTCTTTAGGAGGTCCTATCTAAGATGGTCACTGATGTGGAGGCCATGCAACAAAATCTGACAGAACTATTGGCACCACTACTGTCCAGGTTGTCACTGCAACTAAGGTAGTAGCTGGCTCAGTGCTTGTTCTGCCAGCTGGAGCAAAACCCATAGACCTAGCCCAAGGATCCTCTCGGTCTAAAGTTTAAAGAAGAGAAGCAGGGAGCGTAGAAGGTCCAGGTAGTTAACAGAGCCACTGAGCTCTCATGGCACTAGTGTCATATATATGTATAACAGTGCCTTACCTTAACAGAAGCAATCCCAGCACCTTGCCCAAACTTCTCTCTGTTTACAAGAGTCAATGACCCGTGTATCATGCCTCTCAGTTGCAGAGAGAAACTCAGAGTCTTGCGTGCTGCATATTTTGCTTTTCTAAACCGAGAGCCCTGTTCTACATGAAGAAATCTACAGTTATTTGTAGGATTTAATTCATTACTGACAGACCATACCATTGATTTAACTGTAACTGTAAATATATATATTAATAATTAAGGCCCTGGGTTTCAATTCTATTTCCCTGTTGAACACGTATTTTCTCTTTAATTACTGTTCAATAGCGATGGAAGGCTGTTGTGCATTATAAAACAGCTGAGTCCCTTGTTTCTGCCACTGCTATCTATAACAATATATACTGTAGTTCCCTCATTGGATGAGTCGGTAGAGTTGTCGGCTAGCCCTCTGCTAGGCCTGAATTCGAATCTCCGGCCAGCCAATGAAGAATTAGAGGAATTTATTTCTGGTGATAGAAATTCATTTCTCGGTATAATGTGATTCGGATTCCACAATAAGCTGTAGGTCCCGATGCTAGGTAACCAATTGGTTCTTAGCTACGTAAACTAATTCTAATCCTTCGGGCCAGCCCTAGGAGAGCTGTTAATCAGCTCAGTGGTCTGGTTAAACTAAGGTATACTTTTTTTTGTAACAATATATATATATATATATATATATATATATATATATATATATATATATATATATATATATATATATATATATATATATATATATATATATATATATGTGTGTGTGTGTGTGTGTGTGTGTGTGTGTGTGTGTGTGTGTGTGTGTATGTGTGTGTGTACACGAAGAAACATAATCTTGTGATTGGAAAATGTTTAAGCATGACATTCCTTATCCGGTCGATATTTATAAATGCACGATTTTTTCAGAATACAGATTTAAAGCCCTGGTAAAAATCAGCGAATGAAAATATCATTTCATGATTCAGGATTATAAACGACATTTGGAATTTATTTCCTATTTTACTAGTATTGGCAAATGCGGAACATTTAATCAGGTGTTATTTCCCAGTCAAAAAATGTAAAATCATTATAAATCTTTCCTCCTGATTATATTTCAGCACAGTTTATAAAATGCAGAATTTTGTTGTGTAATCTGCAACCGATGGGTGGCTGGGAAGTTTCATGCAGTTTTGAATACTTTGCGATCAACTGGGAAGCTCCCCTCGAAACTCACCTTCAGCTTTGTGTTCTTTAAGGATTACGTTAGTCTTGTTTTTATTCCTTCTTGATCGAAAACTGAGACATACAACCTGGAGTTATACCCGTTAGGCAATTAGAATATGATTTTTCTTCCAGTTTGAACCCTATTTTGAATCTTAGAGAAGGATCTAAAACAGAATCGGTGTCTCAAAACGCTTGCTCAAACAAAACCCTTCTTCTTCGAACGGATAAAGTATAACAATCTTATTTATTTTCGTTATTTATGCAGAAATATTAAATCACTGCTTATTTTATATTTATAAAAAAATATTTATTTCAGTAGAAATTTCAAATGAGCTGAAAGCAAAAGTAAACATCCACTAATAACTAACTTCAAATTAAGATATGTCCATGCAGTTGCACTTCCTGCTCATAAACCTGGTCAACAAGAACAGAGGAAAAAACGGCAATTGCTTCGGCCCTAAACTCTTCCTTAACAGCTGATTAAAGAGGTTTTAAGTTTCTGAAGAAGAAAAGAACTTATAAGGCATGGTTCTGGCGATGTAAAACCCATTATAAGGGTACCAAAAGTTTCCAAGAGTATAACATGATTTTGAACAATCTAATTTCTACAGGGGCACAAGAATAATTTTGTGGTTGTGGCATGTTCTAACTGAATCAGATGCTCTCTGTCATAATGGTCTTAGTGTCTGCGAGGATTTCTGACCATTCAATACATATGAAAGTCTCCCACAAAGTTGCCAAAGGAATTATTTCCCTTCTAAAACACTGTAATAAACTCGTCCATTTCAAAGATTCACTGCATTATCATTTCACACGATGGTTGGTCTATCTTTTGTTCAGTGTTCCATTCCTATTAATTTTATTACTGTTATTAAAACAGTTACCAGACTACTTAGCTGATTATCAGCTTTCACAGGGTTGGCCCGAAGGATTTGTTTTTACTTATGTCTTTTCGCCCCCTCTATATTTGTCAATTAAATTACAATTTTTCAAAAACTTTATAATCGGACTAACTACAAAGGTTGAAGTTTCTGACAAAATATTGAATAGTTATCATTACTTTACGTTCAGACCATTCAGGAGCAGCATTATGTTAGTTATTAATTAGATGCCCGCGTGTTAGGCAAGAATGGCCTATTCGGAGACATGTCAGAATTACTTTCGTATGTCTCGCTCTTTGGTATGATGAACTCCAGTTTCCAACACTAGGGTTTATTTTGTTCTAATCTATTACTTTCAGGCTCTTCATTCCATATGTTTTGCAAATTTTCTATAATACTTATTTTCATGTGTTATATGATCATTCAGAGAGATATTTAAATTTGATCTTGTCATATGGGCTGCTTCTTTGGCTGCTTTATCAGCCTCTTCATTTCCTTTAATCCCTATATGGGCAAGGATCCAACATATTGTTATATTTTTCCCATTATTGTATAACTTACTGAGTAATAACTTAATTTGTTGTACACTACTAATTTTTGGTTTGTAACTTTGAATAGCCTCCATAGCGCTTTTCGAGTCGCTAAAAATCTCAGAATTATGGAACGTTTCTTTAATTATTTTTATTTCTCCTTATTTTAATCAATTTTATCAGGACTGCAGGAAGAACGAGATCTGCAGGTCTGAAATTTTTTACCTAACATAAGAACATTATTAGACTAAACACTTAAACACAGTTTTCGGCTCTGTTGGGAGAATTCACCCCACCCCAAGCTCCGTGCAATGAAAAGAACGTAGTTAAGATTTAAGTAATATAAATAGCAATTTCGTCCAGAGCCACCTATTGATTTACCTGTTTGTTTGTCAGGCAATCTATTAATGTATTCAAACCTTCATATGCCCGTCCATCTGCAAAGTTTCAAGTATTTTTAAAGAATTATAAATATGATACGTTTAAAGAGAAGATTTAAAACTTTCCGAATCATCTGTAAGTGACTGACTCAAAAATGTGTACGGTGAATCCACGGGTCAACGTCAAGGTTAAATTTAAAGGTCAAAGTCAAATAGGAACTTAATTTAGGCCACGGTTTCTTAATCCGTACGAAATGATTACTTCTTACTTGGTATGTATACTCCACTAATAAAGCAGGAGCGTGGATTGAGGCCGAGGTCAAAGTGATACAAGTCAATGGGCAAATAGGAAACTAATTTTGAAAAGTAGTTTCTGAATTATAAGAGACATATACTTCATGTTCGGCGAGCATAGTCTACCAATGAACTTGATGTGTATAGTGCAGTCAATAGCAGCATCTTACTGAGAGTTCAATAGTGAAACAGGAGTTTTTCACTGATATATATATATATATATATATATATATATATATATATATATATATATATATATATATATATATATATATATATATATATATATATATATATATATAGATAGATATATAAGAAAGCGACAAGGAAGAACTATCATTTCTAAAATAATTGGAACATGAAATTTCATAAAAAATATTTACATTTCCTTTCTTTATCACCCGCTATTAGGAATTCCAAGGAAGAGGCTGATTAAACTTGTGTGCTTCTTCTAAAAAATATGTCCGTAAGCTTTCACCTTCGCTTGCCCGTTGCTTTTGCTAGTTTTTTTTTTTTTTTTTTTTTTTTTTTTAAGTCATTTCAGCGAAACGTCCACTCTTGTCATTCTGTCTGCCTTATATTAACCAGTATTTTCAATTTTTTTTTTTTTTTTAACGAAAACTCAACATTTATATCCCAACTTCTTGTCTACAGAGACATCGTTCAATATTTTTCACCTTTTTTCATACATTTTTGTAAGCCAAAGTTTCATCAAACACGATTGAACCAATAACACCCACAGACGGTTACTACACAACTAATCACAGATTTCAAAAATTTATCTCACTTCAGCCAGATGCCTGAACTCTCATAACAATAAAAATTACGACTGAGTACTCTAAAGGTAACAATGATCCCTTAAATATCTTATTAATCACATGAAAAATCAAACTGTGTTTATCAAAACAAGTTTGAGGTATCAACAATTAACAAGAAATATACTAGAGCAAAAGGGCATCACTCCATTAAACAACAGTAACTGTTCTCCTGGTCTTAATTCACTTCAGCAAAACTAAAGGAACAAAACATGTTTATCACTTTGTCTTATGCGTACCATTAATCCTATTCATTGGTGGTCAATAAATGAAACACTGTTTTTAAAAAAATTTTCATACAAGAATTCATTTTCTAAATTCAAAATTTATAATTAGAATTCACAATCTGAAGAAATTTACGATTACTTGAAAACAACACAAATTTAATTCATTCTTGAATTAAGTTATTAAACAAAATTAAATTACAGAAACTTAAATTTTTCAAGAAATTAAATTAATCAAGCAAAATTTAAACTATTACGAATTACACAAGATTTGAAAGGAAAATCTCAGTAAATGAAAATTAAATCAAGTATGCAATGTTAAATTATCAAGAAATATTTAAAATGGTAAGTAAATAAATGTTAAATCACCAATATATACAATTTGAAAAGTTAAGAGATTGTAAACACAAGAACACAAAAATACACAAAAGATTTGCCAATAATAAATTCACTAAGGCAAAAATTTCTTAATACACCTTATTATACCATGGTAATACTTAGCAAAGTTCATTTCACCTTACACAAGCTTGTGAAAACTTCCGCAAAATTTTCTGAAATGCAGCTGCTTGAGATTCACAATACACAGTGACCACACAAATATTTTATGTTAATAATTTCTACTTTTTCAAGAAAGAGAGAGAGAGAGAGAGAGAGAGAGAGAGAGAGAGAGAGAGAGAGAGAGAGAGAGAGAGAGAGAGAGAGAGAGAGGGAACCACACAAATGGTCTCTGAAATCAGAATGAACAATTTTTCTTATTCCAGTTAGAAATGAAACAATCAGACGACGTCACTTCTTGGGCAAAACGTTTTGGGGCCAAAACTAATGTGTCAGAACAATGCAACCTTAAAAAACATGATGTAATCGAGTGAGATATGTTCATATATTCTCAAAAACGCATACGTAACTCGAGCAGAAGATCGTATGGGAAGAAGCTCTTAACGAAATCTCAACATGATCAAAACAGACGGCAGCTGGCTAGTCACAAATGGCACACTTTTAAAACAAGATGAAGAACCAAAGTTGGTTTTCAGAACAGTATATGAAACACCGCAAAATCATTCTTATTTTTCTTGTATAAGACAATACCAAACTGTAGATTGTTTTCTCCATTTCTATAATATGTATTTTGTTTAAGCATTTATGGTTGAATAACGTGGGAGGAATTCCCATATCTGTATTTTTTTGTGCTTTGAAAACCAAAGATTTTGTTTGTCTTCATTAGATGTTTCACTGAGTAAGAGGTCGAGAATGTACTTATCGGGAATATACTAGACTTTGACCTATTTTTGACCTGTGTGAGTTACAGAATATGACTGTATTTATTTTGGTCTAGAATAATTATGACCTGTTTATTTTATCTGATGACCAGGGTGTTAATCACTAGTATTGGTTGGTCTAGAATCATTACTTTGATGGATTGTGTATCAGAATTTCCTCTATTTATGATTTCCATTTAAAAGAGGTAGAGGTGTGAGTCACTCCATTTCATGACCGTAGCTTTTGCTGAATTACTTTCGTTAAATCTGCAAATAAGGTCTAGTTTTGTATCTCAGTGTTTAATTCCAGCAGGCCTTTGTCTGAGGTTAGATACTGAGAGAGAGAGAAGGAATGTGTTGACCCAAACCGGGCCAGTGCTACCAGGGAATCTTAGTGATGTAGGATAATATGATGCTGTTCTTAAAACAGATGCCATTAGAGATTATAACACTAATTGACCTTGTGTAGGGTCATAACAGTGTGGTTGGCAGTGGTGTTAGACAGGAATAAATGGTCAAGTAGGTAAATAGATAGGGCATAGGTCATGCTTCCGAAGAGACATATCTTATTAATACTGGTACTGGCATCTCAGAATAGGATTTTGATGGTTCAGCAGTTCAGTTTAGGGAGATGTTGTGAAATGCACTCTAGTCAGTCTTTCTCGAGTGCAAGTGTCTGTGTGTGTTTAATGATGTGTTACATGGCACAAGGTTTTAGTGTGTTTATAGGTATAACTGGACTTTAGTTCATGTTGGGGAATGTTTGGGTATGTATAGTGTGCATAGTGTGTGTATAATTGTGGTATCTTGACAGCTTGTGTGTGGTAAAACACGTGAAAGCGAGCGTTTTTTATTTTTTTTTTCTATCTCTCTCTCTCTCTCTCTCTCTCTCTCTCTCTCTCTCTCTCTCTCTCCCTTTGGTGAGAGGATTCTCGCACTGTCAAGCAGAGGTGTACTTAGTGTTATTATTTTTTTATTGTTAATTTTAGTGTCAGATTAGATTGCTTTTGGACTGCACTGCAACTAATATTCGGGAGGGTGGCTGTAGTGACGGCATCCCCTGAGTGACGTGTCAGCGACATCGTTAGTTTGGGTTGAGTTTCTTGCCTTCTTCACTATCCTCTATGCTGTGCACTTGAATTTTGGGTGTGGCTTATGTGTTTTTTATATAGCAATTGGCAGTTTGCATTGGCATTTAGGGTTTAATAAAGGGACTATTTAATTATTTTATTATCTCTGGGGGACTTTGATTATTGGGAAATAACTTTATTTGTCAGTTGTTGAGTTACTGGGAGTAAACATTTCTTATGCAAGTGTATATACATTTCTTAGATTTGAAACGTTTTTTATAGTTACATACATACGTATTTTATTTTGGGTATATACGTGCATGTATGCAAAGGGAGAAGCTGTTGCTGTAAGCTTACTCGGCAATCTTTGCCTTGACAATGGGGGAGGTGGACGTGTCTCTGAAGTTTTAGACTCAGTACTTTTTTCTTTGTGCTTCAGCAGATCATGGATGGGTTGGTGAGATTAAGGAGAGAGGTATTGCACTAAGGGGAGGGGATCGAATTCTTTTCCCTTCTCTCTCTCTCTCTCTCCTCTCTCTCTCTCTCTCTCTCTCTCTCTCTCTCTCTCTCTCTCTTCCATTTACTTGAGTCCCATTTTCTTTACTTACGTGAGGGTAGATTCCCATTCTCTTTACTTGAGGGGGGACTAAGTGTTTTCTTTTGTTTGCCCTTGAAGACACGAAGTTCATCTTGACCTACTTTGCGGTCAGCTGTGCACTCAGCCTGCCCATTTTTTTCCCCATAGGATTTTGGATTTATTTGTGGGTTTAATTAATTTTGGATTTAATTGTGGGTTTAATTAGCAGTTTCTTTTAAATGTTGTGAATTAATTGTTAGAGCAAAGGGAATTAACATTGTGGGTTTCTTACTGTATGGGAATTCTTTCAGGGAAAATTGTTTTTTCTTGACTTTTTTTTCTTTAAGGGATGTCCTTTCGCAAGACTTGGGGAATTTTGCATTTGTGATCAGCCAAGAATAAGTTAACTGATTTGATTACAAAGAGGAAAGCTGTGAAAATGGCGAAAGGAAATAGTGATCAGAGATTCCTTAGGTCAGCATATGGTTGTGTAGGGCGCGGAGGTTCAGTCCACGGTTTGAAGGGTTTTGTTGAAATTCGGAATAGCCAGAGGTCGATGGTTGGGTTGAGTTCTCGGGCTCCACAGGTTCGTTGTTTTAATTGTAATATGCAGGGACACATTAAGAGGTTTTGCCATGTTAAATATTGTGGCGGTGTAGGAGTTATGGTCATCCTTGGCGGTTTTGTCCGTCTCTGAGACAGTATAATGGTAGGCTTACATTTCAGAATTTTGGTAGCTCAGGTGAGAAAGTTCCTCAAGTGGATTTTTTGAAGGGATCTAGTGATCGGCGAGCATTGTCTAAAGACTGATCAGTTGCAAAGGAAAACTGGATGGGTGTTTCTTGTGATATAGGACTTCTGGAAGAACCCTCAGAGGCAAAGGCAGTGGTAAAAAGATCTGTGCATGGGATAAATGTAAGGGTTTTTATAGATACAGGCACACCTCAATTAATCTGGTGAATTATGAGTTGTTCCAATCGATGCCATTGATGACATGAAACCATGGTGCATTTTTTAGCAATATTACTGATACCAGCATAGTGTTTGCTATCTTGGGATGAACCAAGTGAAATTAGGATTTCATTGTTTCAGCATTTTATTCATTCATTCAGCATCCATAATTTGAGACACAAAGAGGACAAAGGTTGAGTGTTCATTCTTTTATTGCCTCATGCTTGTTTTGATGAAGGTGACACAGTTAGTATCACAGTTGCCCTACAATTGATCCAACTGTTCACCAATTGCCATTTTAATACCTTGCAGTTGGTAACCAACTGGATAATGTTGAAAGACCTTGTAATCCTTGGCTTGGGTATCCTGCTCTAGCACAACCTGTTTATTCAGGTGTGGTTATCTGTTATCAGACAGTATTTAGGAAACTAAACCTAACATTCATCTTCTGAATATTAATAATAATAATTTAGCTAACATTAAAACCCATACTGAGTTGTACAGCGGTATCTATCACCAGTGTGTCCTAGTAGCGAGGAAACGTACACTTTTCAGATGTCTCTATACTATGACCTGCCATAGTTAATCAGTCTAGTTTGTTAACAGAGTTTTCCATCTCCTAGATGAATACATTTGGAAACCTGATGAACTTAATATGCCCAGAGCTTCTGGTTTTCAAACTTGCCTCTAAATTGTCTAGCTTAACTAAAATAAAATTATCATCATCAAAATATATATATATATATATATATATATATAATATATTATATATATATATATATATATATATATATATATATATATATATATATTCTAATAATGACAATTTAATTTTTAATTGAGCTAGACAATTTAGAGGCAAGTTTGATAAACAGAAGCTCTTCTATTTATCATGTGTTATGTGTAATAATAATAATAATAATTGTTGAAGTATCATATGTAGTGTAGTGTCAGATCTCAAAAGAGTAAAAGATTTAGATAACTTAACGGCGTAATTTAGAATTAATAATGCATTTTTAATAGTAACTTAATATATAAGCAACACATGTGTGTGTTCTGCAAAGGTGTTGTTTCCCTTCAGCTGTCATAGCAAAAGATAAGGTGCTAACAGGTCGAATAACAATTGCTGAAGCGTTCTGGAAACCAACTCGGGTTTTTCATTTTATTTTTAAAACATGCAAGTCATAATTAGCCAGTTGCAGACTGTCTGATTGTGTAAAGATTTCTGTAAAAGCTTTGTCCCATACGAGAAGACGACGAATGATTTTGCAATGTTACATACACTGCTCAGATCACGTATTGTTCTGATTGTGCCCCATATGATTTTTTTTTTTTTATTCAAATCACATATGCCCCTTTGAGAGCAAGAGTACATGTCTCGATTGATCATGTCATGTTTTGTAAGATTGCAGTTCAAAGCGTTTTGCTTCCTTCTTCTAGAATTTTCTTTTGTATCTCATTCTCAAAATGCCTTAATGACATCATGTAATTGTTTCATTTCCTACTGGAATAAAAAATTTGTTCATTCTGATTTTAGAGACCGTTCATATTGGTTCTCTCTCTCTCTCTCTCTCTCTCTCTCTCTCTCTCTCTCTCTCTCTCTCTCTCTCTCTCTCTTTCTTCAAAAGACAATAATTTTAATGTAAAATATTTGTGGTCACTAGTATTCATCTTAGTTTTTGAGATCTGAGTCTAGGAAAAGTGTATATGAACTATAACGCCGCCTGACAAAAAAGTGTGTTTTCTGAAATTAAAGCAGCTGAGTGGTTTTACAAAGGTTTTAACAAGCATGTGTAAGGTAAAGTGAATTTTACTTATTATTACCATGGTACAATAAGGTATATTGAGAGAATTTTTTGCCTTAGTGAAATTGTTATTGATAAAACTTTTGTGTATTTTTGTGTGATCTTGTGTTTGCAATCTCTTGATTTTTCACATTTTATATATTGGTGATTTAACTTTTATTTACTTAGCATTTTAAATGTTTCTTGATCATTTAACATTGCATACTTGATTTAATTTTCATTTACTTAGCATTTTAAATATTTCTTGATAATTTAACATTGCATACTTGATTTAATTTTCATATACTTAGATTTTCTTTCAAATGTTGAATAATTCTTGATAGTTTAAATTTTTGTTTGATTAATTTGATTTCTAGATAAATAAAAGTTTTTGTGATTTAGATTTGTTTAATAATTTAACTCAAGAATTAATAAAATTTTGTGGTGTTTTTCAAGTAACAGTAAATTTCTTCAGATTGTGAATTCTAATGATAAATTTTGAATTTAAAGATAAATTTTTGTATTTAACATTTAAAAAAAAAATAGTGTCATTTATTGACCACCAGTGTGTGTGCATAAGGCAGAGTGATAAACATGTTTTGTTCCTTTAGTTTTCCTGAAGTGAATTAAGACCAGGGAAACAGTTAAAGTTGTTTGATGGAGTGATGCCCTGTTATTCTAGTATATTTCTTGTTTAATTGTTGATACCTCACACTTATTTTGATAAACTTAGTTTGATATTTCATGTGATTAATGAGCTTTTTTAAGGGATCACTGTTACCTTTAGAGTACTCAGTTTAATTTTTATTGTTATGAGAGTTCAGGTATCTGGCTGAAGTGAGGTAAATTTTTGAAATCTGTAATCAGTTGTGAAATAACCAGGTACTTCGAACACATCATGATAATATATATATATATATATATATATATATATATATATATATATATATATATATATATATATGTGTGTGTGTGTGTGTGTGTGTGTGTCTGCATGTGTCTGTTCGTGTATGCTTGTGTGTATGTCCGCGTTAGTACAAATGTAATCTTTGAAGTTTCGAGAATTTTTCTTACATCATTGATTATCTAAAAAACGAAGAAATCTGATAAAATGAGACTCTTTATCTTTATTTACGGAATATTAGCTTATCTTTGAAAACAAGGAAACATATTCAAGTCAATTTTAGAACTATGATCATTTGTCTAGTTTTTTTTTTTTTTTTTTACCTATACAATACGGCCTAGATCTTACGACCCAGGACCATCTATTAGGAATGCAAAAAACTTAGAAGAAAAAAAAAAGGCATTAATTTGGTCCTCAGAATGATTTAGATAAAGATATTGTTCGTACATTGTACAGAAACCCCTTCCACTCTTTGTTTTATAACTTTTCCTCGAGTTGACACAGGATTTCAAAAGGGAGGGAGAATCGCTCTCTCTGTTTATGTTGGACTTTGTGACTTAAGATAACGAGTGCGCTTGTCAGTAAGGAAAAGTAAGACAAACAATTTGTAAACAACAGTAAATCAATATGAAATGAGATGATAAGTTGTAACGTGGATATTTACATTTTCAAGAAACTTAATAAGCATCGTATTCAGGCAGAGGAAGCGGAGATTTGAGAGAGAGAGAGAGAGAGAGAGAGAGAGAGAGAGAGAGAGAGAGAGAGAGAGAGAGAGAGAGAGAGAGAGAGAGAGAGAGAATGTTCATAATAGCCAAATCTGGCATTTTACATATTCATTTTTTTATATTTGCTTGAGTTTTTCATGTTCGTAAATCAGAATCATGTTGACAGAAGGTAAAGAGTACAATAAGAACCTGGCAGTGGACGACAGCTGAGTGCGATGGTTTGATTTTATAACAGCAGCTTAAGTCATCCTTTATTTTGTCCATTACCCACGCTAATGCTCTATGTTTCACAAGTGACCAAAATGCGTGGCTAAATTTCATTACCAAAGAAAATACAATTCTTTACTGAATGAGGTACACCAAATGCGATAGAGGAATGAGACGACGTGTTCAGCAACATCAACTCTTAACTCTGAATAAATACCTAAATAAGGAATACCATTCGGTAAACAGCAAAACTTGAACAACTTCAAGCAAATATAAACATGTTCTCATAAGTTCCTTAATCTGATTTACTTCATGAATGTTTCATCACATCCTGTGCTTACTTTCAGAATACAAATAGAGGCGAGAAACTCAAACCTTGAATTTTATTGAGAAGAATATGAAAAGTTAAATTACCTTCTGACAATCTTACTCTCTTTTTTTATTATCATTATTGACAGCCATGAATGCTAGAGAGCAAGAAAACTATAGTTGACAGAGAATGTCAGAAAACATACGGAATTCAACAAGTAAAAATAAAAAATAAATATTTTCCAAGACACAAAGTAAACCCACTATTGAAATGGGGGGGGGGGGGGGGGGGGAACCTAACCCTATTCCCAGTGCTCGAACGCACTGATCTACGCAACTGGAAATAGATATGTGCATTTGCTTGTTTCCTCATTTTGCGTTAATATGCTAGTGAATAATTCAGTACACTGCAGTACTATTTGTTGTAATGAAATTAAATATTTTTCTGTTAGATTGAACACAAACACACATACACACACACACATTACAAGCACAAGTAGCAGACTACTGCTAAGTACTATTATTTGTTAAATGCCACATTATTCTGTATCCTGCTTTGCGGTAGGGACAGTTGGACCAGGGCGCTATTGCCAGGTAGGGGAAGTTAACAAATGATACCATGATATTTCTGAAATATGAAATCTTTCAGCGAATAGTCAATCACTCTGGAGCCTTAGTAAATCAGAATAACATGAAACCATGTGAATCTGTAAACATCATTCACACATCATATACACCTGCAAATGACCACGCGTTTTTCTACTCGGATTGATATAAGCTGTCATTTCTGGGACGCTTCTAATAAATATGAAGTACCCTATATCCCTGAGTACGTCATTCCCCGTTCTTTTAGGTGAGAAAATGATGACTACTTAATTTATCTCCCCCACATGTTGTTACGGTCACACAGTGATTACACTACACGAAAACCTGTGTGGAGGCACCGAATGTTGACATGTGTGTGTAACAGAAGGCTGTATTGCTGAAAGACAGTTCAGTGGCAATCAGAAGTAGAGACTACAGCAAAATCAGCCTAATTCTATAATCGTGTGCTCTCCAGTGGTAGCTCCATTATTGTGATTAATTATGAATATTTTATTACCTATAATTAATTGCAAGACAAATTTCCTCATCATGAGACATAATTACTTTATGAATAATCGGTGGCCGATTAGACAAAGCCGATTAATCGGAAATCGGTGATCGGCCTAATTGCTTTTTGGTGTATCCTTAATTATGTACGAGTATATGTACCCATTTCGTTGGCAAGTAAATAGGATGAAAAAAATAAGATTACAGTTCTATGATTTCGCCGCATAAACTAAAACAAAATATTTTTGAGTAAATAATTCAATACGTTGAACAGAATAACTTTGACGAATGGCTGCTTTCTCAAATGAGCCGTGTTCGTGGGCGGGTGGGGATGGTTATCAAAGTGTTGATTCCCGTAATACATGTAAGGCCAGATGTCAGTAACCCTTAGCAGAAAAATAAACAAATGAAATAATGGTAATACCAATATACAAAAAAATGGGACTAGGATTACAATTTTCATCCATTGTATCTTTCTTTTTTAGTATCTCAATCAGGATTGCAAGCTAATTTTTCCAGCATCTATATTCCGCTAACTTTTGAGGAGATGATCAGAATCAGAGTCAAGTCGACCACCATGAAGCCCATTAAGATAAACGCTATCACAGTCATGAATTATTCGGTTCTGCGGCGATAATTTCGCTCTCATGAAAGCGAATGTGGTGTTCTGAGAAATTCCGACTCAAACAGATACAGGGAATCTCCCTGTGTCTAACTGAAAAAAAAATGCTGCTATCTGTTGAACAAAAAAAAAAAAGGACCTCACAACCTCGGATGAAAAGCCAAATACTGGAAATCCTAAAGGGTTCCAAACTGTTTTTATTTGAGGCTTAACGTTGATTCTGGAGAACCGGACGCCGATACCTACATTTTTTCCTAGACCATCGAAGCCTAAATTTTTATCTTTGACAAGATAATGTGAATAAATTCCATTTATCTTTGACAAAATAATGTGAATAAATTCCATTTATCTTTGACAAAATAATGTGAATTAAATTCCATTTATCTTTGACAAGATAATGTAAATGAATTCCATTTATCTTTGACAACATAAAGTGAAAAAACTTAATTTATCTTTGACAAGATAATGTCAATAAATGCCATTTATCTTTGACAAAATAATGTGAATGAATTCCATTTATCTTTGACAAGATAATGTGAATAAATTCCATTTATCTTTCCCAAAACAAATGGGAAGATTACTCAAACTGTGAACAGTGGATGGACTGGCACGATTCTCTATATAACAAAACAGGGCAACTTTTAATTTCAATTAGTATGATAAAGAAAAGCAAAAGGGGATTTGGGAGAGAGAGACCGACAACTCGGAGTTAAGTATATCTTAGTTTAACCAGACCACTGAGCTGATTAACAGCTCTCCTAGGGCTGGCCCGAAGGATTAGATTTACTTTACGTGGCTAAGAACCAACTGGTTACCTAGCAACGGGACCTACAGATTATTGTGGAATCCGAACTACATTGTGACGAGAAATGAATTTCTATCACCAGAAATAAATTCCTCTAATTCTTCATTGGCCGGTCGGAGAGTCGAATGCTGGGCCAACAGCGTGCTAGCCAAGAGCTCTACCTACCCCTCAATGAAGTACTGACAACTCGGGCGCTTCTACACGTTTATTAAAGACATGGATTTGGTGAGATGAAGCACCATTCTCCTCAACGATCAGTTAATCAGAAGTTTGACTGCTGCTAAGTGAAGGTAACATCATTTCTGGCTCTTTCAGCAACATTTTTCTTTTCAGTCATTCTGTTACAGCAATGGTTTAAGTAAATCGAAGTTGGACATTCGCCGGGCCATCCTACAGCATGGTGATGTTCTTAACCTAGGACTCTATACTTGAGCGGAAATTTACGTAGAAATGATCATCTACCGAACCCAAGCGAAAAAAGCTGCAGACAAGTCGCACTACCACAATTGGCTACTACGGTAATTCTAAGTTCCACTCGCCTCATCCATAATTTATATATATATATATATATATATATATATATATATATATATATATATATATATATATATATATATATATATATATATATATATAGATATATATATATATATATATATATATATATATATATATATATATATATATATATATATATATATATATATATATATATATATATATATATATATATATATTCATATGTCAAATTCGCAAATATCTTTGCATAGTTTTCTAGGCCGTTGTACAGTCGCTCAAAAATGTCTTGCTACATATTCCAGAAATTTTCGTTCCCCTAACAATAATTTATTCGTTTTATATATACAAGGAAATGTGCTTTTCTTATTCGATTTGGTTATTAATCATGCTGTTAACAATATAAAGAATAATGGTAAGTGAAAAATCCGTATTACGAAAAATAACGAAACATTTTGAAAAATTTTGCTCATGATGGTAGGGTAAAAGAGTCAAATGAAAAACTATAATTAGTCATCCATTCAATCCTTATGGGAGTCAATTCAGAGACTTTCTTCATGGATAAATAACCCATTGGTAAAGTATAGGGGGAAAAAAGTTAAGTATATCTTAGTTTAACCAGACCACTGAGCTGATTAACAGCTCTCCTAGGGCTGGCCCGAAGGATTAGATTTATTTTTACGTGGCTAAGAACCAATTGGTTACCTAGCAACGGGACCTACAGCTTTTTGTGGAATCCGAACCACATTATAGCGAGAAATGAATTTCTATCACCAGAAACAAATTCCTCTTGTTCTTCACTGGCCGGTCGGAGATTCGAGCTCGCGACCAACAGAGTGGTAGCTGAGAACGGAACCCGCTCATCCAGCGAGGAACTATAGGGAGAAAGTCAGGTTGCACCCATTGGATACTTAGTGGCAGAGAGAGAGAGAGAGAGAGAGAGAGAGAGAGAGAGAGAGAGAGAGAGAGAGAGAGAGAGAGAGAGAATAAATGATTAAATCAAGGAATTATAATAATGATGAAGAGAGAAATAAAGGAACTATAATTTTTCCCAGTCTTGACTGTGTTTGTTTCGTGCGCTTACGACAGAGTTGCCAAATAGCGCCAGATGTCACTATCATAAGCTGTTGTCCGAATAGTTTTTAAGTCTGTTGAAGAACATTTTTGAGTGACTGTACACCATAATATGTATTTTTAGCAGTCATTGCTTTTTTAAGCTGCAGTTCAGTTTATTTTTTGAAATTTTGTTTTATTCACTTCACGTCTAACGACGCATGAAACATGGCCATTGTTCATTAAAATAAACAATGTTATCCCCTACTATCCAGCTGGTGTTTAAAAAAAAAAAAACGTGTAAATCTAATCTTACAAATGATAGACCCATTACTTATGACTGTGTCACATGGCGAAGTTTCCAGATATCTTATGACAATCACCATCAAACATTTAGATCTAGGAGCCGAAAATGAGTTTGTTTATTCTCATGAAATAACGTTACGAATTAACTTAAGCTTCTTCAAGTGTTGAGGTTATCGAAGGACTCGCTTGCACGGCTTCACTGCAGCCAACATAAGCACCTCCGATTATGCACATACAGTATATAAGAAATTGATATTTGTGGTTTGGTACGCTTGTTGGGGCAAGATATCGGATAATACACAGGTGTGCCACCGTTCTTCGTAAATGACCCATTGTATTTCAAATATTGCTCTTGAAAGATCTTTTCTAGAATTCCTTTTTTATTTTTCTATGAAATTAGTTTAACAATAACTGTAAGAATACAAAAAAAAGGGACAAAAGTTAGTAAAAAAGAACTATAAACTCTCGTAACTAGAGAGAACAACCTCTATGACATTTAGTACAACTCTTGATGAACATCATATCTGTTCTACAGTTGATAACAACGAAAAGCACCAGAGAGCTTGGTGATCAACCTATACTGATATGCAAGGGATAGATTTTAAACCAAGGTGATTCAGTGGTCGTAACCATCACCTCACTGCGACCCGGCCTGCATTTGTTTTCCGAGCAAGGCGAAGCAATTAGGAACATTCAGTAAAATCCATCCAAGCGCGGGCGCGTTTCTGAGCGCGCGTATTTGAGTGCGGGTGTGTTCATATGGGTCTTTGTAAGTGCAGCAATGAACTAGTGAATTTGTCTCAGTGAAAGTACTTATTCGCTATCTTCAGTTTGACGAACGGACATTCGTTATTTTTTCCACCAAAACGTTATTAAAGAGGGATGTTAGAAAACATCAGGGTGTTTTCTATACAGTGACATTATCAACTGTTCAAAACTTGGGAACTAGTGATAAATTTTGCTTGCTGAACCGGACTGTGATGACTCCATTATTTTCTTGACAAGTAAAAGAGAACTTCAAAGGCGCCCTTGTTTCGGAAATGTTAAAAGCATGTGAGGATCTGCATTGCTTTCCACGTGCCTTGATTTCAAAGAGGTTGTTGTTTTCTCTCAAGGTTTTTACATTTTTCTCATTTATATGCTTGCACCTTCATACCTTTTTTGCATAAAAGTTTTTAACCATTAATTATTTGCACACGCAAACTCCATATAAGAAATTTACGTGTGAAATTGTAAATCATTCTAATTTTCCTCTCCTTTACAACAAAATTGTAAGAGATAACAGTTCTCCAAATCCATTTAAAGAAAATCTGCGCAAGTTGAACTGAATCTCCATTTCTCTCACTTCTCTCTCAAGCAGAAAATAAAATGGATCAGTGTGAAGAAAAAACAGCGGATAAATTCGCTTGAACACTGCATGTGCTTATTTTTAAAGCTTTTTTGAGTTTCCGCATTTTGATTCACAGAACGTTATGCATAAGAAAACTGAAATTTATAAGAGCGCCTGACTGTGAAGTCATAATGAATTAGATATATCTTCTCTTAATAAATTAGTTAAAATGCATTTGCCGGAAAATTGGCAGTCAAAATTATATGTTATGTTTCTCTGAGGGAAAGTAATTAGTATATCCACTTCAGAAAGTGAAAATGTGCAATAAGTAATTTTTCGCTTACATTAATATTTCTTTTCTCCCACCGTTTCTTGACTGGTGAAAGTTAAAGACGAGCCTCCCTCTTGGTACATTTTTGTTTACATTTTGATTACAGTACGGCATATAACGTGTATGTAAACGTAAATAACAATATTTCACTTAAAC
>JANJGK010004233.1:10000-17500 GCA_039081455.1 Macrobrachium rosenbergii | reverse complement strand
TCGCTGGTATTATCCATGCACTGAAAACAAGGCATACACATGAATATAAAGAAGAGCATAAATATACGGGAATGCACAGTAAAAACTTAAACATTATATGTTTATATAAAAAAAGGAACCACTTTAAATAAGCTAATTTTTAACTATTATTATCAAAATATATTATAAAAAATCAAACTAAAATCGTTGAGAAAATAAGAAGTTTATTTCTGAAACAGGGTTGAACAAAATTTACATTTACCATATCAAACGGTACATCTTTCAGTGTCACTAATTCGCAATTAAATATTGTATTGCTTCCCAGTTACTTAAATGCCAGGAAGATGACTTGGGGAAGAAATGTTGACACCCATTCCCTGGAAATCTCATTAGGTCCCTTTTGTGAGTTGCAGTCATAACAGAGCTGATAATGTGGCAGCAGCCTCATGGAAAAAGACATTGATTAAGAAAGGGAAATTAACAGAACTGGACGGTCCTCATATGAGGATTATATATATATATATATATATATATATATATATATATATATATATATATATATATATATATATATATATATATATATATATATATATATATATATATATATATATATATATATATATATTTCCTATAGTTATCATCGTTTCTGCTTTCACTCACTCTCCCCAGTTAATAAGTTGTTCTTATTTATATATTTGATAAAAAAATTCATTTTCCTTACAGGTGATTGTGCAATTTAGAGAACAGAATACTTTACGACCTTAGACAAAGTGAGGAACATAAATAAGGGGGAAGCGACGGCTTCAGACAGAGGCTGTTAAAATATGCATTTAAGAGAATGAAACTTGTGAGAAAAGTGAAGATACAAAGCAGTAAGAAATGATTGAAGTAAGAAATGATAATTAAGTATTTGGAAAAATACAAAATCCGTTAAGGAGGAACCCTTATCTGTGAGATTTAATAAAATCATATTTCACAAGAATTACTAAGGGAAAGGGGGAAGGAAAAGGTATTTGATTATATCTCAGAGTTGTGTATAAAAAGCAAGAGGAGAAAAAAAATCTTGCAGAGTGCCAGAAAGAACATGTTGTTTTGCTAGAAACACGTGTTATTACTGATACCTAAGAAGGAAGAGAAATTGTATGAACATTTGAATTCCCTTAATGACGACCGGTCAGAGAGGCGGACACTTTGTTGTCCGTGTAGACACCCCGGGATTATGTATGTAATCAGCGGATAGGTTTGCTAAAAAGCAAATGGGTGTTGCAGACTAATACACACACAAACAAAGCCACTCCAACATCCTCTAAAAAACATAACAGACACCTCACACGTCTCGACTCTCGACCTAACCGCGCAATGATTCCTCGCTGCTGGGAGAAAAGGGCGCTGGTGACTGGTACAATACATGTACATACGCTACCGGGGTCTAAGCGATGACAGGCAGGGCAGCCGATCGAGACTACAAAGTCTACCCCAAAGCCAAATCCAAGTCCTTCAAAAGAAGGCATCGTGCTTACCCCATACAAATGGGAAAAAAACACTTTAAAAGAAGAAGAATGATATACTTCAATCTTTTTAAACTTTGAAATACTTTTCCTCGTGCAATTTCTTTGAATGTAAATTCCGTAATTAGCAGTCATTACTGAAAAAATGTAACAGCGAAAATTACAAAAAATAGAAAATACAGAGAGAAATTGAGCATGAAATATACGACAGCTCAGGTTTGTCATACTGAAGCGAAAACCTTAAAGTGAAAAAACACTCATCGGGGAGAAAAATGGACAGAGTTCTCGTTCTGTGCAACGTTTCCTGGGAAAAAGAAAATGTCATCGTCGTTACGAGAGAACTTCAAAGGCCACGTTTCTGTGGAAAAATAAAGATTCACGGGATGAGAAGTTTTGCAGAACTTTTATAGACGGTGTCTTGATGGTCTCGGGACACATTTCTAAGTTCTTCGCCAAAGACAGTCTTTACATAAGTACTTGGCAGGCTTAATGTTTTATTAGACAATAGCCATTTACACTTACCTTTTGCCTCTAAACTTGTTGAATTGAATTTGTGTGAACAGCGATTTTTTTTTCTTTAAATAGTTAACTCTTTATTGTGCCTATTTTAGTATTATGTCTTTTATGTAATTGCCGCCCATTCTGATAGGAATTTAGATTTTATATCTGTTTCCTATACAAGATAAATACTTCAATTATCTTTCAGTATTGAAGACGTACCTATGTAATTAATTATATCTTACAAACTTTATAGACTACTATAAACAAATAAATGTTTTGAAATGAAAATTAAAGCTTATTAATAATAAATCTTTGGAAACTAACTTGCAATTATTCTCAACATAATAAAAAATCTTCAGTTACCACTTTGTACAGGTATTTGTTCAAAACTATTATTGCATGTTTTGAATATATATATATATATATATATATATATATATATATATATATATATATATATATATATATATATATATATATATATATATATATATATATATATATATATATATATATATATATATGTATATATATATATATATATATATATATATATATATATATATATATATATATATATATATATATATATATATATATATATATGTATGTATATATTATATATACATATATATAGATTGTATTAAACGAAGTATTGTACATCTTGAAATATTCACAGTATAGTCGTTCAGAATTTTTACCTTACTGGACATCCAAGGCCAGAGAGGAAGCTGAGTTTCACAGAAGAAAATTAAAAGAGAAGGTTCAATATATATATATATATATATATATATATATATATATATATATATATATATATATATATATATATATATATATATACCCTCTTACATAATGTCCTAATATACAACAAAATAGGGACGAGCATATTGATAATCAAAGCTCTCACACAAAGAGCTGAATATCTAACAGACGAGTCATACTAAAATCTTTAACAACTTGTTTGCAGAAAGTTTCATTTATATTAACCTTCATACTACAAAGTATAAAAAAATGTCATATATATGCCACGGCTAAACGTGATGTGGTTTTACCCTTTTCATTTAGATATTTCGAAATGTTTAGTTTCAAACGTAAAAAAATATAATGGCTTTTTTTTTAGTATGTAGATATATCAACTCGTATTTTGCAACACTACACGCCATATTCAGTTTTAAGAATTAAGAGCGAATTTTCATATTAATGAAAGTGATTACTTTTCTTACTATGCTACTTAGAATTTCGACAACAATTTTTCTCTTCAACTGACCACATAGAGCAGGTAAAGTCAGGTACGTCAACACTTTTAGCTTCCTTACGTTTGTATTATATTTGCATTTGTTTATCCAGTAATATACCTAAATTATTTCTTCTCTCAATCCATTCCTTGAAGTTCCTTGCCATTACATGTATTTTGTAGTTGAGAATTCCACCAACAAGGAAATTCCTACGAATCTGAAAATCGATTTATCCTATTTACTTTCTTAATAATGTATGCTTCTTCATTTTTCCTATAGATCAGTTAGAAAAAAAGCACATCTGCATCACATCAAGTGGAAGAAATTGAAGTGATGGATGTGATCTTCGTAACTGAAGGTTATAGCAACCTCAGCAAGTAAATGAAGGCTAGAGATACTTAAAAGTTTATTTCATATTAAAGGAAATATAATGTTTTGTAGTAATGTAAGTTAGTGAAATTTGTTTCAGCGTCTTTTTAATTCTATCAAATGACAGTTAAAAGAGGGAGTTGGAGTCGCTATACAGCAAAGTAAAGTCATCGACAAAATACTGGGTGTGATGTACGAGGATCCAAAGATGGAACTGGCAGTAAATCCCACAGTTGGACTAAAAAGTATAGTCAGAGAGACTGGACAGCAAGATTGAAGAAAGGAAACATTCTGATAGGAATTTAGGTTTTATATGTTTCCTATACAAGATAAATACTTCAATTCTCTAACATTATTGAAGACATACTTATGTAATTAATTATATCTTACAAACTGTTAAAATGTGCGTGCAGCCAGGGGCCGAAGGGACGCTGCAAACAACATTCATAATACCTGCTGTACACCACGTGAGTGAACAGGAGGTACTACCAACCCCGCTTCCAATTTCCTATTAAAAATAGCAGAAGTGGTTATCCACAATGTTATCTGTACAAATGTATGGACACGATTCAACAATGATATTTCAGGAGACCCAGTCTAAAAATCTCAACATGATCAAAACAGACTGCAGCTGGCTAATAATGATTGGCATGTTTATAAAACACGAAAGAGCAAAACGTTCTCTTATCTCCTGACTGAGGAAAAGTCTTACACTACTGGGCGGATATCTGTCAACACTCGATGCAAAACAAAGCATTTGCTGTCACAGAACGCACGTGTTGCTGGGAGCTTATTATTAATTCTTTGCAGATCTGACATTACAAAGACACTCTTACATAACTATCACTAATATACTGAATATACTACACAATGTCTCTTGTATAAAGAGAAATCATATTTTATACATTTTACAAGCCAATATCATAAGTATATATATATATATATATATATATATATATATATATATATATATATATATATATATATATATATATATTGTTTTACGCTTTTTCCCTATTAATATTGAGATATGAATCAAATTAAATGTTAAAGAACTACAAAATGTTTGTGTAAAGTTATCTGACGTTTCTCCCTCACCACTCCATTAGCCATTATGGCAGCCCAGATTTTATTTATAAAAGGCACCCTGACAGATCTGATAATCAACCCCCCGGGGAGGAGTTAGTACCCTTTCTCACACATTAAAGAAAATCCCTTTGAGACTTCAAACCCTCCACATATTGTTAATCAGTCCCCAGTCAATTTGCCTGAGATCTGTTCAAGGGAAAATTCACCCCGCCTTGCTACTGCCTGTGGGTCACTTCCTTGACCTGTCCTGCACCTGCATTTCCACCTCCATAACCTCACCTCTCAATTCTAATCATTTCACTATTGTTAACTCTATCCCTCAAAACTTTTACTGGCCGGCTCTCAATAACTTTTCAGGTACCTGCCGAAATTGTCCACGTGCCCTGAGGAGAGAACAGTAGATGACCTCATTAAGAAGGAACTTTCAAAACACGGCCACCATCGACGCCGATGTGTTATAAATACTGGCTGTGATGGTACAACCTTTGCTAGTGTAGTGTACTTTACGACGTCTCCCTGTCATGTATCCTGTTGGATAGGGACTCTAAGCGAGTCCCCACTAGACGACTCTGTGAAGCTGTCACTCTGAAGGTGGTCCTTACCAAACCGCCTTGGACCCTGAGCGCTGCTGACTCTGTGATCCCAAAGCGCCCTTCTACTTCACACCTGATTTCCTCTATGGTGGGGAATTGTACGTGAAGCTGCTTCCATGGTTATTACTGCTACGAGAACTGGCTCTAATCTACCCAAGTCTTGTCCATGGACCAAAGTAAAGTGATAGGAAGTTGTTTGTCCTCCCTCACCATTTTTTGCCTTTTATTTGAATTTCCCACCTAGGCCGGTCAATTCAGGCTTAAAAAGGGGCCAACCCGAAAATAAATACCATAAAGCTGGAAATAGTTTTAAAGTATTCTTTAATACTTATATTTTATCAGAAAAAAACCCCACCAGCTAAGTCCTTGAGCATTTTTCACAATGTGCTCCGAAAGTCACCCCGTTAAACTGAATTCATATGAGATACAGTATGAATGTAACCTGTTAAAATCCTAAATATAAAGGATAATGGAATTCATTAATAAGTGGGTATGCCTTTGTTACACCAACAAAACTATGGTAAAGCATTACATAAAATTGTCAATAGTTTTCCATCTCAAGGTTAATAAACGGGAGATATACCTTTAAGTACTTCATTACTTTGGAACACTTATTTTATTGTTAAGAATTTATCAAACATGGTTTTCACTTATGCTAGTTCTGAAGTAGGCATTTTCCTATTGAGCTCACACACAAAAGACAAGAATGCATGATAAATAAAAAAGATAAAATAATCTGTAAGTCTTCAGTTATGAAACAAAAAAGAATATGTTAAATGTCAAAAATGTTTTCAACATCATCATCCTCCTCATTAAACACTTGGCCAGTTTCTTCTTCACAGTCACTGACTTCGTTTTTGTCGCAGCTGCTGTTACAACCAAATCCTCTACAATCGCCACAGGCAGAAAGACATTGCATTCCATTTAGCTTGTATCGCACGAGCATTGATTCGTACCACACGGATTGCGTGAAGACAACTTGCAATTACATCTTATTACACGGAGTAGGTAGCTCTTCTGGTGCAATGTCCTAAAGCATAAAAATATAAATGCAACCAATTTAGATTATATTCCATATTTTATTTTATTTTATCTTTATGATATTAACAGTTGATTCCATCTTCGTGCACATAATTATCATCACCATCTGGCATTAACATTTGCTGTAACTTTATTGTGAGAGCACTTTCAACTAACATGTGTGCACGCACTGCTCTTGATATGGATTTGCCTTGAAGGATTTGTCTAATGGTATTTTCCCCATAGACTGTTTGCAGCACAGTTTCAATGCCAGAGCTGTCCATCAAGGAGCCAATGCTGCCAACAAAAGACATCAATGTGTGGAAACCTCCTAAATGTATCACAATATTCAAGGACTTCTCTATTGCAATTTCAGTTGCCTTAAGCCACAATGGCTGATCAAATGTTATAGATGGTGTTGTAACATTGAGTGTTTTACACTGATCAGTCACAAAAAGCAGAGCAGAGTAGATGCATGTGTAGTTTGTTGGATTCAGGTTAATAATGGGCAGCAATGTTATTGTTGCCTTTTCTTGATTCCCTTCTTGAGTCAGGTTTTGCATATAACCAGACCAGTTAGGTCTAGGGTTATCTTTTGTTGAATTTAAACTTGCAGCATGCCACAAAATTTCTGCATTCAATGTTTCAGGTAAAACATAAGGGTATAAAAGTTCTATCGAATGTTTGAATAAAATGCTGTCAAATTTTCTGCTCTGTGGGAAATCATAGGCAGTAATATGGACATCTGTTGCCTTGAGTATTAATTCCCTTACCCTCAGTAACTTATCAGGCATTTTAATTCGTATCTCCTTGGTTACACTCTGACTACTCCCGACTGTTGAAGAAATGATGCCCATGCCATGAAAGCTTCCTCGGCCATCTAAAGTTGCAATATTGTGGTCAACGTTGTCTGCGATGAATTGTGTGAAGCTGTTTTCTGTTGATGTTTGCTTGATGATATCATTCAACGATTGTGAGGTAAGAGAAGCTTGCTTGAAACGAGTGACTTCACAATAGGAAACAGAAAATCTACCTTGAACAATTCCTCATTGAGCCACTTTGATCCATAAATGTGATCTACCTCAACACCCAGGGCAAATAAGATAGGTGGTATTATCATAGGAGAAGCTAACTTGACAATACATTGTCCTATACATTCTTGCTTAAGTGTGGACTTGGTAAAGCTAGCCATAAAAATTC
>JANJGK010004233.1:0-5000 GCA_039081455.1 Macrobrachium rosenbergii | reverse complement strand
ATATATATATATATATATATATATATATATATATATATATATATATATATATATATATATATATATATTTCGTGCAGGGGAATCCAGAACAGGCCGGAGGTCCAAAAAAGGATGAAAAAGGTAAAAATAATAAAAACACCCAACTTCTAACATGACTTTTTCGTCATTTATTCTTAAAATCAAATATTACGCCTTTTTATAAACTGGTGAAATGACGTAAATTAAAAACTTTAATTGCAAAAACTGTATTATAAAAATTCTTTTAAAACCTATTAAATCTATTTAATCCTAAAAATTACTTTTTCATTTCGAAATGATGAGCAACACCCCTAAGGAATCCAATAGGATCTGATGATTCAACTTCCAATAAGACTTTTTTTTATTCATGCATCAGCATCTCAATTTTTTTAGCTTCTGGGGGCCTGATACCCAGCTGTCAACTTTTCGAGAGATGCGTCACGTCCTTTCTGGACTTTCCCTAAGGCAGCAATAAATTTCCAGGCTGTGGGATGGCGCATTCCAAGTTTAAGTAACTCAAATAAACGAAAATAAGTTACACTTTGTTGTTAGGAAGCAGAGCATAAACTATGGGAATAACTCGTTCAAGCTTCTCAGCCGATATAACATACACCTGATGAAAAAGGCTAGGGGCGATAGTGAAAGTCCCATCAGCCAAACAAATTTCTCAGTAGATCGAATGTTGCAGCCAGCCAATCCTTCCAAATACTAATATCCTATTAATGCTTTCTCCAGTGTCTCCCGATAGGAAGTTCTCTTCCACACCCAGTTGGGGAACACATAATGTATAGGACTCAGGTAAAACTAAATGCTCCAAATCAGCTGGGTTAGATGGTGCCTTGTTTAATAATTTTCTATTCCTTGCTATAAGGTTTCGTATTGCAGGCAAGTCTGGAGCGAAAGCTAGACTAGCTTGAGATGCGCCAGCCAAACATTCAGTTACCACAACGGTTGGTGGCTCGAGAGTTCCCGCACTTCTTTTTTTTTAACACGTTTTTATCTTTTCAACCTCTATTTTTGTAGCAGATACCTCATGGCTGTGTTTATTCAATTGGCGAATGGCTTCTTCCTTCATATGCAATCTCACTTTACATCGCTCTTTATGTTCACATCTCGAAAACTGTAATTCAGGATCACTTTTGCTCGTTGCGTCAAAAATAAAAAGGTCTACATCTGGTATCACTTTGTTTCTTCCACGTTTTGATAAAATATTTGATGCCATTTCGAAAGATAGGGTTTTGACGACTGAAAAATTTGAAGCTGAACCGAGCGTCGAGTTCTATGACAGTTTCTAGCTAATTGGACTATTTGGCAATTAAAACTATTACGAATAGAATAGCTAATTTGACTGTGACGAGAGAGAGAGAGAGAGTTAATGACAACAAACCAAACAAGGGGACTGCCTAGTTTTGATAAATTTTCTCACAATACAACTACGAGTTACTAATTTGACGCGAAAACGACAAAAAAAAAAAACTCTCCGTCGAAAGGGCCACGCCGAATCAGCCACGCCAAATGGGCTACACCGAATCAGCCACGCCAAATGGGCTATGCCAAAACGTTCCCGATCATTCAGGTAAGAAATGTTAATACTGGTCTTTGTCTCTGTTCGTTCATCATATATCGATCCAACAAAGGTTCTTTTACCTATATATATCCTTTCCATACCAATGTGATCCAGCGATGTTTCTCTGAATATCCATAACCTTCATTACTCCTTGGTTCCAAGGTCCCTAAATGTAGTGACACTCGTTTCGACTGAGTCTGCTGTGACTTTTCCAATCGCTTTATAATGGCTCTGACGTAGGAACGAGAATTGTTATTCTAGTGCTTATTATACACACATGTTCACTGTATGACGTTCAAATAGCAATTTTTGCTCTTGCTGTGATAACAGGTCCTGAGTTTTTACATCACAGAGATGCCCAAAACATATGCAGATGATCAGCATTAGATAGAGACTAGTCTTTTCTATAGATTCTTTGGTATTACCAAATTCGTTTTATGAGTTCGTTTTAATTACCTCACCACTATGAAGTACGTAATTTTTTGAATTAATCAGTCAGTTATCATTTTTGGATGATTATCAAAAGCAATTCTCAAAGGAATATTTACGTTTATTCAATTTGACATTCATTCGCTTGTCAGGGATTTGGGACGGAAGTTATTGCTACACTTCTAACGCTTGTGTATCGGTTGTTTAACACATACCTTCCTACAGTGGGTTTATTGTTTGTCTAAATGACATCTTTCTTTGTTAATGAACTGAAAATAACACGCATTCTTGCTTCTGGTCTCACAAGGAACTAAGATAGAGAGAGGCGCCATCACATTAGTCTCATCAGATACTGTTGGGTCTTAAAGAACATTCGGGGTTTGGGAATATTATAAAGGCATCTTTAAAAATTATGTCATCGACTTTTGGTCGAGTTCGGAGAGCAGAAAACAGAAAGGGAAGGTCAGTGGTGATCGCAGTCACTGATGGTGGGAATTTTTGTGCATTATTCTCATTAACCATTGACACCGGGTAAAATAAGAAATTTTTTTAGTAGTAAATATCTGAACTCTTTCCCCCATGGTCGGTAATAATTAGTTACATCTGTTTTATAAATATACAGTTATTTTATAGAGTTGTTATGAACCCCGTGTTTTCCAACAGAGGAAACTAATAGTATCTTCACAGACCAATTTCCGCATTTTACACCCATTTTCCGTATATGTATGTATGTATGTATATATATATATATATATATATATATATATATATATATATATATATATAATATATATATATATATATATATATATATATATATATATATATATATATAGATAGATATACATATATACATACATACATACATACATATATATATATATATATATATATATATATATATATATATATATATATATATATATATGTGTGTGTGTGTGTGTGTGTGTTGGGTCGGGTATGATACATGAAACATACGCTACCGGGGTCTAAGCGATGTCAGGCAGGGCAGCCGATCGAGACTACAGGTCTACCCCAAAGCCAAATCAAAAGTCCTTCAAAAGAAGGCATCGTGCTTACCCCATACAAAAATGGGAAAAAAGCACGTTAAAAGAAGACGAATATATATATATATATATATATATATATATATATATATATATATATATATATATATATATATATATATATATATATATATATATATATATATATATATATATATATATATATATATATATATATATATAATAAGTTAAAAGCTGCACGTGACAAATGTATATGTAGAAATCTACTGGCAAGGTTAAAACTAAAGACCAAGTATCTTGCGTCTTTTGTGTATTACATACTCATCTTCAGGATACAGAATAAAATAATGAGGCAGAAAAAAAAGTCGTAAAACAAAGGTTATAGCCATAAACAAGCAGAACACAATTACTGTTTATAAGCAGTAGTTAGACAAAATGATTCTCTACCTTATAATATGGAAGAATACTTGACCAACATTTGATCATTAAAAATGCCGTAATGAAACAAGCAGTCACTAAGAGGTGACATTGTGCGTCCCACAATTGCATAAACTACCTAGTTTAAAAAAGACTAGAACTAAACTTTATAAGTTGATTATTAAAATTCTTTATGAAAGCAAATTCAATAGTATTTACTTTCACAATGTTATTACAAAACCTTACCTATGATGAGTTTCTCCAGTCTATACAATGGTTAAAGTCATTCATGTGCACACATAAAGCCCTTGTTAGTAGTTCTGCTCTAACAACATAGCGGCATTGTTTAATACGGTAACCCAGTTCTTTACCAATGCGACCCAAATATCTCCTGCAACATGCATCACAAGGAATCAGGCAAATACAGCCTCTATTTACAAATTATTACGAACTACGCAATTTTCTACTTTTTCCTGAATTCTTAAAAGCAACATTTAGTATTAAGGTTCACAGTAATTTTTATATAAATATCAGGTTTACATTATATGGCATTGTTAAAAAAAAACTCACTCAGAAAGTTTCCTGTTCCTATGGGAATGAAAACGTTTTTGGCTTTCTGTAAGGATTTGAGGATGGAACACTGTGGGCATTTTAACCTGACTTCTATGTCATGAATTGGGCAAATTCTGCATCTGCGTATTCCGGACTGAATATCCCTAAAGCCCCTGAAAACAGACGTCAGCTCTCCTTCACTAACTATTCACGTCTGAAAAGATATGAAACTGTCATGTGGTTAACTGGCTAATTTCTCATTCTTTTGAGAACGTTTCTGTATGTATTATTTTTGCTATATATGGAGGCCTATAGGATTTATGTAAAGGGTAAAAGAATCTCATAAGCTTGTTTTAATATAAACAGAACTGAGAGAAAGGTTGAGAATGCTGAGGTGGGGAGAAAAATGGAGTGAAGTGACAGAAGGCTGATGAGTCGCACGAATGTGGCCAAATGAACGTGCAATGGGAACTGGAGACAATTTTATAGAATAAGTGAATATAAAAGATAATTGGATGAGGCTTTGAAATAGCAGCACTCCAGTTCACCCGATGACTTGGATGACTAATATGGCTTTATAAGGTAATTATATATATATATATATATATATATATATATATATATATATATATATATATATATATATATATATATATATATATATATATATATATATATGCATATATATAAACACACATACACACACACACACACACACACACACACACACATATATATATATATATATATATATATATATATATATATATATATATATATATATATATACTATATAATATGTATGTATATTTATATAATGCAGATATAAAAGGCAGTTACAAGACAAGGGAGAAGGAACGTTTT
This sequence comes from Macrobrachium rosenbergii, assembly GCA_039081455.1. NCBI lineage: Eukaryota > Metazoa > Arthropoda > Malacostraca > Decapoda > Palaemonidae > Macrobrachium > Macrobrachium rosenbergii. Next base: position 125 of record JANJGK010004233.1, on the reverse strand, counting down.
AGACTTGCTCGAAAGACTTATTGGTTGATCTAATTACAAAACCAATGCAAAAAACGGAGTTGTTTGCTGCAAATTTTATATCCTTTCTCTCATTTTTACTTACGTAGGATGTATTACAGATTTTT
>JANJGK010004232.1:7500-66705 GCA_039081455.1 Macrobrachium rosenbergii | reverse complement strand
AGGGATTATGGTGGCTGTCTTCAAATCTGTCATCAGGGTTCTAACAGTAAATACTTGCTTTGCAGCAAATATCTCGTGAACAAACCGACGAATGGCACCCACTGTAAAATTATCAAAGACTTTGACGTATGAATGCTCTGCTGTCCTCCTCCTGTTATCGGCGTGTTTACTATTGTGAATGGAAAGTTTACTGGGTATTACGTCTGATGTCATACTTCACGTCACAACTAGCCTCTCTCTGGGTGCGTCTAAATTTACCTAAGTTACCCTTTCAAATTCTTAGATTTACTCTGGTAAGTGCCTTTATTATTCACATTAGACATTACTGCATATTTTTGCCAATTAGGCTGTGGCTTCAAATACCTATTTCCAAAATGTGACTCATATCCGATGTTTTGGTAGGATTTTATCAACGAAAATCAATTGGACACGGCCCTGAAATGCATAGTAACTTCATTTCTCAATGTGGACCAGTATTTGGTGGAGACCTGAAAGCCTCCATATTTAAAGCGCTGGGCTGAGAATCTGAGTTTTCTGGTGTCAGAAACCTCATTGACGCAATAATTTAATGCTTGGACATTGTACAATACCCTCACCCCCACCACCACCCCCGCCCCCATCCGTGCTTATTGGCCACATTCGTTTCTTGTACAGTATAGACGACATGCAGTTACGATTTCATGTGAACTGTTCTCTGTTCATTCAGATGTTCAGTGTAAGGCAGTTTTATCATAATTCTCTCCTTGTGCTTCTTTACCTCTGTTCTTGTTTTCTACAGCTGCATCTTTTCTTCAGTTTTGCTCTCTCTCTCTCTCTCTCTCTCTCTCTCTCTCTCTCTCTCTCTCTCTCTCTCTCTCTCTGGTTTTCTCCCAATTCCATATATTCCATATTTAGGCCCTTGCATTTCATCTCCTCTCTATTCTGGTTCTTTTTATCTTGCTGTCCAACCACTCCAGCCCTTCTGTTCAGTCAGAAGAGCTTGATGGTCGAAAGTGCCTCGGTTTCACAAATCAAACAACTGTCTCCATTATTGTGTGTTCTCTCTCTCTCTCTCTCTCTCTCTCTCTCTCTCTCTCTCTCTCTCTCTCTCTCTCTCTCTCTCTCTCTCTCTTTTGCAAGTGGACATAATATATTTTGGAAGCTTGCTTAACAAGCCATAGCTATTTTGGCTTGTTTCTTATGATGAAGGGGCTTATGAATAATAATAATAATAATAATAATAATAATAATAATAATAATAATAATAATAATAATAATAATAATAATAATAACAGAATTCAATATGAATGGGGTTCATCTCCTGAATAAAATTCAGTACAGTACATTGAATAATAATAATAATAATAATAATAATAATAATAATAATAATAATAATAATAATAATAATAATAATTACAAGGAAGGTGTTCTAACAAACATTTTCCAATTTCAGGTGAAGAGCACCTCAGAGAAAGAGTCAGCAGGTAGGTGTGTACTGACAAGGAGCAAAGGCAGTCAAGACCCTGCGGACTGGTGGATGGATGTTTTGACTACCAGTAAATGCAGACAGCTGGAGGAGTAACCAACAGAAGGCGACGACCTCGGGGAGAATAATTCCTTCAGACTCTGAAGTCATGGTGAGAATGGTTGCTCATATTCTGCACTCGATTATTTTGGCGTCACAAATCCCTTGGTGAGAATTTCATGACCTGTATCGTTACAGGGTTTTTGCATATAAAAACACTGATGCCTCATCTCTTAGTGTAGTTCCAAATGGCACACATTTTGTGTGGTGAGGGAAATGATTCACTAATAGGGAAACCAAATACAAAGATCTGTTGGAAATAGTGTTTACCAGAGATCGGTGGTTAAGTATATAATATATGACAGTGCCTATTCTGATTGATTGTGTTGCAATGTTTTGACTGGCTGTAAGATGAAGATCAGCCGGAGAATCCAAAAGGGAGTGGGAGTATGTCTTAGACTGTAGATGTGCTCACTCATTAGACAGACGTTTCAGGGAATAATAATAATATGCTCTTCTTTGTGTTTTCTTGCCCTCAGTTTTCAAGAAGTTTTTCTGTCAATTACAGTTGTCAGAAAAATCCCTGGAGAAAATCGAAGAGGGCTAAAGGCCAAGCCTGCCTGCCTGTCTCCGTCATGTCTGGAGGGGAACAGGAGGCCTGTTTCCCTTTCATTCAGAGGGAAGAAGAAGAAGAAGAAGAAGCTTGCTTGCCTGAAGCTGGGATTTAAGCTCTTATGATTTTTTAATACTTTATGTTCTATTATGAAATTTGCTGCCATTTGATTGTACATCACTCACAATCCAAGCGCATTGTGTTTGCATTTACCGTTTATTACATTTTGTAAGGTTTGTGTTTGGTGAGAGAGATGTCATTACATTTTCCATTTTTAGATAGGATTGTTGTTTCATTTTGAGGATGGCACAGCCGTCCCTCGCTCTACGTCCCATCATCCTTCCCGTCAAGACCCATGGGAAGGAGGGGGACTGGGCCCTCAAGACAAGAAGTTTGCCGAAAGCAACGTGAGTGTCTCTCTTATCATTCCTTATTGGTTTCCTAATCATTTTTCTGAAATGTTTGATTGTGTTTGAAATTCCAACAATCCAGTCTCACTGTGTGTTGTTTTTTGCTCTTGTTTATTTGTTTGTCTGTTTTTCTCATTCTTAATTAATTGTTTTTTAAGGTAATGAAGCCTTCAGTCACTTTCGTTCATAATATCGTTGAAGGCTTCCTGGAAAAGATTCCCAGGGTACTCAGTGAGGAAATTTGCTCCAAGCAAGTGTTCCTGAGGCTGTTTTTTTTTTTATAGTTTCTGTATTTTAAGAAATGTTATTCATCTGCTTTGGGAAAGATAGGTGGGAATTTTGTGGGAACTGTAAGACACTTTCTTCACATTGTCGGACCCTGTAGTCCAGTGCTCGTCACTTCCGGCGGTACATTTTGCAAGTACTATACAAGAGAGACATAATTGTAACTGGTATGTTTAGACGTGGATGTCTTCAAGACATGTGTGAAGGAGACTGGGTTTTTGTTGGTTCACTTATCTGTCTGCTGTTTCCCAACAGGACTGTAAGGATGGTACTGAGTGACACACTGGCTGGGTGTTGTTTGGTTTATTGGTGGTTCCTCACTGAAAGAATGTACAGAATCTTTGAAGTTGTTATTGGCTGGTGCGAGCCGCGAAGTAGTTTCTACACACACACACACACACAAGGCAAAACAAAGATTATATCTCGGGCATCTGTGTTTGTCAACAGACAAACAGATGGCGATTGTGAGAGACACAATAAACGTACAATAACAAAACATATATCAATGGAAAGGCCAGGAAATTCCACGTATGGACATTTGCATGAGATTCGAGACAGATTAATGAATACAATGCAGTAGCATAATGTATGTGAAATGGCGAGACTTTTGGCGTCTTCACAAACAGAAACATAATACAGTTTGATACAGAAAGTGGGAAGCTTTGTCTTGCTTTTGTCCGCTGGATGATTCACACACATGCGCCCGTAAGACCGCCAATGCGGTCCCTTACAGGACTATAAATATGAGTGGAATTTATGGTGCTATTATAAACTGGTTGGCGTCGTTGCTGGCAATAGATAATTAGATTCTGTGAGAGATAGGAATGATGAGCATGAATTTTCGTACCCGGTCATGGCACCTGGGAGGAGCTGTCCTGACCACTACCCTTTCCGAATGTCCTTACTTCTTTCTTCAGATCAAATATTTTTTACGAGCCTTAGGCCTAAGCCTCAGTCTGGGAATGATCTAGAGGTCTCCTTAGGCTACCGTAATGATGATGATGATGATGATGATGATAGTAGGTATAATTATAGCGATGATAATTGTGGTTTGAAATTCTTACTGGTGATGGTTGGGTGTTTGTTCATTAGTCTCTCTTGGGTGTCTAGGTCAGCACTTTAACAGGTTTTCAAGGTCGTGTAGTCGTTGTTCGGCCTCTGATATCGCAGTACGCTACTGTAGTCTCTCTCTCTCTCTCTCTCTCTCTCTCTCTCTCTCTCTCTCTCTCTATCTATCTTCTCGTTTCAGATTTCCGTAGAGGGGCTCAAAACCAACATTTTTTTTTAAACACTGATTTAGTATATTTCCGCAGAGAGAGAGAGAGAGAGAGAGAGAGAGAGAGATCCCTGTTGCAATATGTCTTTGAGGATAATTTCGTGTCAGGTGAGAAGGAAATCTACGCCGATGCACGTCCTCCGGAAGCAGGTCGAACCAGGGTGATCGAGGTGCTCAATTATACTTCTGCCACCTGTTGTGCATTGCGGGTCATTTGCATTTCCTGCAGAGCGGACTCCTGCCGTCATGAAACAAGCTTATTTGAAATGCACCGTCAATTGTAAGTCATGGAGGAGGTCAGTGAGGACAGTATTTGCATATTAATACATAACCGATGCTGTACATGGCCATTTTGGATAGTTGACCTTTAAACGGGAGCATCTAATGCGGACGAGAAATGGATAATTATTTGTTAGAATCAACTGAACGAACCCACTGACTGGGGCTCTCTCTCTCTCTCTCTCTCTCTCTCAGTGGGACTGGAACGTTATAACAACGCGGATGGGGTTTTGATTATCGTGCGAAGATAAAATGCTTTGAAAGAAATCCACTGGAATTGTTAGTTGTCTTTATCTAGTCCCCAGAGCATCAGTTGTGACCGCAGAGGACATGATGGTGGATTAAATAAAAGCGATCACTACATAAATGAGTCACTTTAATGGAGAATGTGGGAGATACAGCAGTACAGAGTACCTTCGGCGATGAACTTGCCGGTTACACTACACGCGGCGGCGTCATGCCACGCATATCATAACACAAGAATTATGGGTAAAAACAAATGACTGTACCCAAGCGTACAATCAACATTACCAATGCATCATAAATAAAAGTTTAATATTCTAACACCCCCTCATAAACTTTTATTCTCACCAATCTGCAAATTACTGCACATCAAACAAATATATACATCACGGTAATCAAAAAAAATATATAGCTATCAAAGGTCAATATTACAAAACCATTAATGACACAAATTAAAATAAATCAACTTTGTTTTAGTTACTGGTTTTGTAAACATATCGGCTTTATTTTCACTTGAGGGGACATACACTAAATCAACATTTTTACTCATAACTTCATTACGGATAAAATGATAGCGTATGTCTATATGTTTAGACCTTTGATGGTAAACAGGGTTCTTAGCAAGTTTAATTGCCCCTTGGTTATCAACAAATAATATGATGGATTTGACTTCAACATTAGTCATATCAGTTAACAACTGCTGCAAAAATTTTGCTTCTTGGATAGCAAAAGTCAATGAAACATACTCGGCTTCACAAGAACTTAAAGCTACATTGCTTTGTTTCTTACTCTTCCAAGAAATAAGAGCACTATCAGCATTTATTTGGTAACAATAACCTGAAATACTTTTACGATCTTCAGAACTACCCCAGTCTGAATCGCAGTAACCAAAAATCTCAATAGTATCATAAGACCTCTTAAAAACAAGGCAATGTTGTTTAGTACCTTTAAGAAATTTTAGAACATATTTACACATAGCCAAATGACTTTGAGTTGGCCTAGCCATATACTGTGAAAGTTTAGACACAACAAAACTTAAATCAGGCCTAGTACAAGTCATGATATATATCAAGCTTCCAACAATGTTTCTGTAAAGAGTACTATCAACTAGTTCAGGACTTTCCTCAAAAGTACATTTATTAACACTTAGATCACAAGGAACTGACTTTGGGTTGCATTCATCCATTTTGAACTTCCTCAAAACTTTCTCAATGAACTTACTCTGGTTCATTTTTATACAATCTCCATCAAAAACAAACTCAGTACCCAAAAACTATGAAAGTTTCCCTAAATCTTTCATCTCAAATCTATGACATAATACACGTTTAGTGTCAAACAGAACTTTCTCATTACTACTGGCAATGATCATATCATCAACCCAAACCAAAATAATTACTTGAAAGTTATGTCTCTTATTGACATACACACAATGATCACTTAATGACTGCTCAAAATGATTTTGAATTAAGAAATCATGAAGCATATTATTCCAATTTCTGCCTGATTGCTTTAAACCATACAGAGATTTATTCAATTTCCAAACCAATTGTTCATTATTACTACCTGTTTCATTGTAACCTTCAGGCTGTTGAACAAATATTTCACAATCAATATCAGAATTAAGATAGGCAGTTTTAAAATCCATACAATGCACAATTAAATCATGTTGTACTGCCAATTGCATAAGCATTCTAATTGAGGTCATACGCACAGTAGGAGAAAAAGTATCAGTATAATCAACACCTTCAATTTGAGAATACCCTTTTGCAACATAGCGAGCTTTATATTGCTCTTCACCATTTAACCCTTCTTTAATGCCACATACCCATCGTCCACCTACAATACAACGGTTGTTTGGTAAACTAAACAATTCATAAGTATTGTTATCTCTTAAAGACTGAATTTCATCCATTGCAGCTTTCCATTTGTGAGCCACATGTGAATTTAATGCCTCTCTATAGCTTTCAGGAATTTCAGTTACTTTACAACAATAATGAACAGAATAGCCCAGTAAATCAACATTATCAGGATCAACATATTCTTCAAGATATTTGGGAGCAGTTCGCTCCCTACTTGGATAACGGGACTCGCCTTCCCTTTCAGTTTCAGTCAAATCTGCATTAATTTCACTATGCTCATCTTCAACAAGGATAGGTTTAGAAACAGGATCACTTTGATTATCATTAACAGTTGTTTTCTTTTCATTGCAAATGACATTCTCATTATCAGAATCTGATTCACTATCTTCTGATTCACCATCTTCCTTTAGACATTGGGATTTATCAAAATTGAATTTATCAGTAAAATGTACTAACCTAACCTTTCTCAAACTGTCAGTTCCTGGATAATATACAAGATAAGCAGGACTGCATGAACCATAGCCGACAAATATTCCCTTTTCACATCTTTTCTACATAAGCACAACACAGGGAACCCAAAATATGCATATTTTCAAGTTTAGGCTTCTTAGACATTAACACTTCATATGGGGTTTTATCTAGTCTAGTATTATAGCATCTATTCCTTATATAAGCAGCTGCCCTAACAGCATAATTCCACATGAATTTTGGTAGCTTTGCTTCAATTAAGAGACATCTAGCCATTTCAAACAATGTACGCCACATTCTCTCAGCAGTACCATTTTGGTGTTGTGAATTTGGTGAAGAAAATTCTTGTTTAATCTTATTACTTATCAGAAATTCTTTAAATTCTGAAGAAGTAAATTCTCCTCCATTATCACACCTTAATCTTTTAACAACACCATAAGAACTAGTATCAGCAAGGAATTTCTTAGTAGCATTAAGTGCATCACTTTTCTGTTTCAAGAAATAAACAAAAACAGATCCTGAATAATCATCTACAAAAACAATACAATATTTAGATTTCTCCCTTGATTCAATACTCATTGGTCCAGCAAGGTCACAATGTACAAATTCCATTTTACTCTTTGCTCTCTCATCTGGTAATCTGTTCCTAGATAAAATGCATTTTACCTTCATGACAAGTTATGCAATCAAAATTACTTTTGTCACTAATTTTCATACCTTCAGCTTTATCTTCTAACTTCAAAATGTCTTTAACATTGCAATGTCCCAAAACCTTATGCCACTCCTCTAGTGAACGAGATTTACATGAGCTTACATTATTTAGATAATACAGCTTACCTTTCTTATTTATTTCAAAAGACACACCATTTGGGCTTATCAACTCAGAATGATTAGGATTAAAGCTTACTGTAGCTCCTTTACTAACAGCTGATTGTACAGAAAATATATTCTGCTTAAAAGTAGGAATATACAAGGCATTATCAAGAACAACATTTTGTTTTATACCATTTGTATCATAAAGTACAATTTTAGCAGCTTTACCTTTACCTTTAACAATATTCTTGCATCTTGCACCATCTGCAAGTTCAACAATATGTTTTGATTCATCAAAGTCTTCATCAAAACACTTAAACTTGGATTTATCAGTAATGATGTGGGAAGTAGCACCACAATCAACAAGAACATTACATACATCTGTAGGTATGTTATCAACAGAGTAACTTATTTTGAAACAAAATTCTTCATCACTATAATTATTAGTGGATCTAGGCTTCCAAACATTCACAGTTGCACTAGAAAATCTAGTAGGCCTATTAGCCTTTCTACATTCATCAAAATTGTGTGTTATGGTTTTGCATTCTTTGCACCACTTACCTCTGTCTTTCTTCAACTTACACTCGAAAGACTTATGTCCAGGCTTACCACATGAATAACATCTTACTGATGAGCCACTGGCAGACCCACCACACTGAAAATCAGGATTCTTCTTATAATTCACCTTAAGGACGTTCTCACTCTTCACATTAGGCCTATGTGCCTCTCGACTCCTCAGGCTTTCTTCATAACTCCGTAGTAGAGACTTGAATTCCAGAAACGTAGGCTCACTATCCTTCTGCATAACAACAGTATTAAATGGAGTAAATTCCTCTGGAAAACCCTTCAACACCATAGCAATAAGAAGGCTGTCGCTAATCGTCTCACCAGCTGACTTTAATGAAGTAGCGGCTGCCTCCGCTCAAAGAAAATAGTCCGTCACACATTCTTTCCCTCTCAGCTCCGTGTAGAAGGAGATGATTCTTGGTTTCCTAGTACCTCGGTAATGGTCCCGGAGAATCTCTAATGCTTTTCTTCCATCGTTGACTGCATCTCTCATTATTAATTGGAGGCTCTTATCATCTAGAACTTGAACGATCTCGGCAAAAATGTCAACATTTTTAGCGATGAATTCCGCTGAAGTTCGATCTTCACTTTCGCCTAGGGTAAGTTTTCGAAGTCTCAGATGGGCTAGAAATTTTATCTCCCACATTTCATATTTCTCCTCATCACCATCAAAATACAACTTCCTCTTGCTTGAGCTGAGCCCATAACCTGTGACCGCAGAGGACATGATGGTGGATTAAATAAAAGCGATCACTACATAAATGAGTCACTTTAACGGAGAATGTGGGAGATACGGCAGTACAGAGTACCTTCGGCAATGAACTTGCCGGTTACACTACATGAGGCGGCGTCATGCCACACATATCATAACACAAGAATTATGGGTAAAAACAAATGACTGTACCCAAGCGTATAATCAACATTACCAATGCATCATAAATAAAAGTTTAATATTCTAACATCAGTGACAGAAGTTTGTAGGCCTAAGTGTGTTTCACAGGCCAGGCCGTCTCACGAACTTCTGTGACGTTGCACAAAATACGTTTTCGATATCAGATGGGAAATTATCAGTTGAGTCACTTTCAATCCGGCCTCATTCACTTTTGTACTCGTACAGAATATGAAAAGCTGAAGTCCTGTTTGCACAGGGGCCTCAAGATGTGGTGCTTTAGACACCTACCTTATGTTATCAGGCTATCACAAATGATGATAATTATTCAATGGATAAATAGGTGCAGGAAACGTTGAGGAAAATCAAATAAACGTCGTCGTAGCAGCTAAATCAGATCGAGATCTGCAATTTTATTCTGCCTGAGAATAAATAAATTTCTACGTAATATATTGATCGTCATCTTGACACGGAAGGTGCGTGGAAGTATCTGTGGAGCCTTGATTCGTGAGAGACATCGTAGGATATTTGCAGCCTTCGAGTTTCAGTTGCCATGAAAATTACGGGGATTTCTATCAAATTTTCATTGTATTCTTTTTTTCCTACATCTATTCTCTCTTGGACATACTGACGACAACGTTTTGTGAAAAGTTAACAAAAGCTTCATATTGTAAGCGTAGGCTAATCGTGCCAGCCATTGACAGATTAAGACGACAATGTGACGTCTAGTGCGATTCGCCTCTCTTGGTTCCTTATCAATATTTCAAAGTACTATATAGTGGGTTTTGTATTTTAATACTCTCTCTCTCTCTCTCTAAGTTGCTCAAGAGGCAAGAGCTTTCAAAAGGTTGACTAGGTTGGTCTAGACTCTAGGACCTATCACTTTGGCTTCCTCGTTCATACATGAACGATTTCTCTCGGTCAGTCCTTTGTGCCACATTTTGTTTTGATAAATTTATTATTCTGACAAAAAAAAAAGAAAAAAAGACCTGTCCCTCGAAGTTCCTAACTTAGTGGATAGGCATTAGTCAAGTTTTTTTTTTTATTTGATATTTTAAGTACTGACATGGTTCTAGTTCCTTGGGTAGATTACTAATCTAGGGCCATAGCTTTAGGTGATTAGCATCATATTCCGGTTGGAAGGGCAATTCTCTCTCTCTCTCTCTCTCTCTCTCTCTCTCTCTCTCTCTCTCTCTCTCTCTCTCTCTGCAGACGAATCCACGAGAAAATGTCTTATATATATCTATGTAATGTGAAGTGCTGATATTCATACTTGCTCACAGAAGTAGTGCCCTTATCCAGTGTACGGAGAGAGAGAGAGAGAGAGAGAGAGAGAGAGAGAGAGAGAGAGAGAGACTCCACGTTTTTCGCTAACTACTGTATCTGGGGATTTAATCAGCATTTTCCGTCAAAGTTTGGAAAGTTTTCTTTAAGAAAATCAAGGTAGATTGAATTTTTTTAGTATCGGTAAATATCTCGAAAGATTTTGTTAATAAACTTTGAGGCATAGAACATAGTTCAGTTTTTGTAGGTCCACCCAAGTTTCTAGAGTTGAACTGTTGATAAAATTATGGTATGTAGATTCTGTACATGGTGGAAATTGGATCTTTGTTTTTAGGAAAGGTTTGCAAATAGCCTTTTCTATGTGGTTACAAATATCAAATTCTGAAAGACAGTCTTTGAAAACTGGGATGCTTTCCTTTATATGAAGCCAAACTCCCTCCTTGACCCTTGGGTGATAGTTAAACGTCTCTCTCTCTCTCTCTCTCTCTCTTCCCTTCCATTATTTTTCTCGAGTCCACTATGTGCGTGCGTGTGTGTGTGTGTGTGTGTGTGTATCACAGAGTAGGCTTGTGAGTTACTTAGAGACAGCACACTGTTTCACTAGAGACTTTGATAGTTTCCTCCCGTAGGGAGGTAGAGCTATTAGTGCACCTCACATGGTGCACTGTAGGCGTTACTAGAGGTTGTTAGCAGCGTCCCTTAGGCCCCTGTAAGCTGCACCTACACTTTATAACTATTTATTTGACCGCCAATCTGCTTCCTCCTTCAGTCTTGCTGTCCGACCATTCAACGCCTTCTTTGTCACTGTCTGGAGCAGGGAAGGGCTGAAATCGCTCCCCCCCCCCCCCCAACAAACCCCCTCCCCTATCGTTTAGCTTCATAGCCGAATTGCCCAAAAACAATGTTATGTAATTGTGCCTCGCTGTCGAACTTCTCCAGAGTTCCAGAGTTCCTTTATTCCTCCTCTCAACGATGAGGGCTGTGGAACAACAGTCTCTCTCCCTGCTGAGGAGGAGGTTGTGCTGTTGGAACCTCAAAGGTTCAACTAAGATGCAATTCATTACCTCCCTAAAGCAATTCTTCCGTGTATCTTATAATTTACTTATTGTTATCTAATCTATTATTTTTTTCTTTCTAATAACTAAACTTGTATTTTTTTATTTCCTATTACCGTCTGTTACTTCTTTAAAATGAACACCTCAAAAATATTCTTTGGAAACTTCTTGAATTTCAAGTCAGTGGCTTCTGTGGTCTTGTTCCATAAAAATAGGGTTCATAGGTACTGAAGCAGCAGTGGCTGTTTTCCCGTCCAATTCAAACCTAATAACGGAAAGCTTTGTAGTGCCTTGTCCCCGCCTCTCTCTCTCTCTCTCTCTCTCTCTCTCTCTCTCTCTCTCTCTCTCTCTCTCTCTTCGTACACAAAGAGAAAACGGTTGGCGCTCTTGGTCTGTGTGAGTGTGGTCATTCCAGTAACGCCAGTAGAAGGCGCAATTCATCCTCTGCCTGTCCCAGAGGGCCTCGACTAGGTAACCACCGTTTCCTGAGAGTGAAAGCAGTCTCCGGGTGAAATCTGGCATAAACGATTTGCAGGGAGCAGTTTTTAGATGTTTCTCCTTCCCCTTCCTTTCTGATAACCTGATACAGATATAAAGATTTAGTTCGTACTAAGTGTCAGCTCTCTTGTATGACTCCAGTTTCCTGGAGTCTGCAAATTCATAGCTGTAGACCTTATCATTAATTCCTTCCTTATTGTATTCTTCCTTCCTTTGTCACATGGTTATCGTCTCAAATCAATTATGAACTTCCATCTTCCATTATAGGCCACTCTCATAATATACCTTTGCGCGTCAATTTCAACTCCTTGGCGCGATGGAAAGTTGAATAAGTTTCCTCCTCCTCCTCTTTCTCCTACTCCTCCTCCTCCTCCTCCTCCTCCTCCTCTTCCAATTCCTCTTCCTCTTCCTCCGCTGCCTGATGCACTTTCTCAGAACATGGATTTCTCGTATTGGTGGCAGTCGTCTTCAGCTGCGACGACCCTTCCAGGATTTCGATGTCATTTATTTTTGAGGCATCAATGTCTGTCCTTTCGTGGTTTCCTGTGTGTTTGTCTGTTCTGGTTCATCATTTTCTGAAAAGCTTTGGAGTGGAATGGAATGGATTGGGTAGAATTTTGGCCCATGGCCAAGCGCTGGGACCTGAGGTCATTCAGCGCTGAAAGAGAAACTGACAGTAAAAGGTTTGAAAGGTAAAGTAACAGGGGGGAAAACCTCAAAGCAGTTGAAGAAGCACTATGAAACAACTGTTAGGAGCGGGTGGCAAGTAAGATAGAAGAAAGAGAATATGAACGGAGGTACAGTAAAGGAATGAAAGGGGTTGCAGCTAGGGGCCGAAGGGATGCTGCAAAGAACCTCAAGTAATGCCTCAATTGCACCGCATGAGGTGCACTGACGGCACTAGTCCCCTACGGGACTGAAAGGCTTTGGACCTCAGGTGAACTTCTTCAATCTTCAAGTGTGAAACGTCGACTCTTCACGTTTTGGACTATATATATGAACAACATTAGTACAAAGCATTCCAGGGTAAAGGGATTCTAAGCTTATACATTTGGGGCCACTCCACTGTCCGGTGGGGGTTGGTTGGTGGTAGAAATTTAAAAACTGAGAATTGGGGGGGTAGGGCGGGGCGGGGCGGGGGGAGCTCATTTAACGCTATTCTTCTCAGGCAGTCCAAGACCTGAAATGACCTAACTAACTTGAGAGAGAGAGAGCTTCCATTCGCAGGGCAGATTCAAGTTGGTTCAAACCAGGACCCACCAAGACAGGTCGGCCAGACAATGACGTCACACGGGCTTATCACGGGTAAGACCCACATTTGACCATCCTTCGTCTTTACATTAATAGTTTCACTTTTGTATTAACTCTATTTTAATGATAGTCTACCAGTAACCTCATTATTTGTCAGTGTCAGCTATTTTTTTTAAATCCAGCCTCATATGTCACAACTGTAAGTTCATTTTTCTATCGATAATGAGGGTGAGAAGAACTATATTTCTATTGTTCTAAACAATGTATTGACGTAAACTGTAATGGAGATTATTTAGAATACGTCAGACATTCAATAAATGAAAATAAATTTGTCCTCAAGTAACCTATATAAATACTGAATAGTACTAAACGTTTAACTGTCCTTGCTTTACAACCTGTAAATCATGGGTCATGGCTCACTTACGCGGTCGACTCGGCTCATTCATCATTAATCCCTTGTATGGCCGACCCAACAGAAGTCCCGGGGAACAGTGTTGAACATCATCATAATTCGTTTGGTCAAAACTCGTCGAGTGCGACAGTGTGGCTTAGGTGAGCAATACGGCCCCTGGACGCCTACTGGTCTTATTTTTCAGTTATAAGAATTTTCGAGTAGAACCGTTAGAGAAAACAATTTATATCAATGGTATTTATGGTTTGAGGATTTTGGGCGTTCATTAGGAATTTTGAATTGTAATTTGCAGTGATAATTGATAACTATTCTTCGGGATAATTTAAATTTATATTGAAATGTTCTACAACTGAGTATTTGTAATTTGTCTTAATGGCGTTTGGTTTGAGTTGGTTTTTGAAATAACTAGATGGAATTTTCACCAAGAAACCTGCTCCCAGCCACACATTCGGGTTCTTCAGCGATGATCCTAATCAAGTCTGCAATTTCCCCAGGCTTTCTAGGGAATGCACATTCTCTACATAGAGTATTTGTCGCTGGGCCATGTCTAGTCCGTCATTGGAAGCACATTAAGGCACCTAGGAAACTTTTCTGCAAGGTTTCCGGGCCAATCGTGGATAAGACAGTCTGTATTTCGACAAAGTGAATTGCTTCAGTTTTCCATTTTCTTTTGTCAACCAAGTGGTCTCTTCACTCTTGGGGGCTATGTAGCCCTTGTATCTGCAGTGATCACTCCCTTTTCCATGCATACTAGCCTTACTTTCCTTTTAATATCTTTCCTGGAAGTTTGAAGAAAGATTCCCTGTCCCTTCTTTTGTGACTTTTTAAAGTATTGTTGTTATCGCCCTTCAACTCGTTTATGAACTCGTGCCTATGCGCTCTCGTGCTCTTCTTTACCTGAGAAGTTAAGTATACCTTAGTTTTACCAGACCACTGAGCTGATTAACAGCTCTCCTAGGGCTGGCCCGAAGGATTAGACTTATTTTACGTGGCTAAGAACCAATTGGTTACTTAGCAACGGGACCTACAGCTTATTGTGGAATCCGAACCACATTATAGCGAGAAATGAATTTCTATCACCAGAAATAAATACCTCTAACTCTTCATCAGCCGGCGGCGGGAATTGAACTTCGGCCCATCGAATGACAGTCTGAAGCTAAACCGATTCGGCCAACAAAGGGCTTCTTTACCTGAGAAGTGAATTATGTACGTGTTGAGAAGTGAATTATGTACGTGTTGTGTGTGTGTGTGTGAGAGAGAGAGAGAGAGAGAGAGAGACTGACGTGGTTGAAGAACGCTTCATCAAAATGCATACTTTCTTACCCTACTTGGAAACTGTAGGATCTCCACGAAGTAATTCTCATCTCTTAATGGTCGACCCGTTCATTGTCTCTCTCTCTCTCTTTTTCTCTCTGTTCAGTATTGGGTTAAGGTAAGCATCATATTGGTAGCGAGACCATAGCATGGACGATACGTTACTGTCCATTTATCAGTCTCTGCTCTCTCTCTCTCTCTCTCTCTCTCTCTCTCTCTCTCTCTCTCTCTCTCTCTCTCTCTCTCTCTCACCGTTCTGGCTTCTCTTACTGCACTGACATATCCGTTGCCTCTCACACCAGACCTCTAAGGGTGGTTGTATGTTTCTGAGCACTCATTTTTGGGAGTGTATGCCTTATTATCTTCCATTCATTGTGGGTCGCTAAACCTAAGCATTAGCTGATTCTTAGCTTCTGATTTGATGTTGGCAGAAAGGAAGTTTCAAGAATCTTAACTGTATTTGTAGTAGATTTCTTGCAAACGACAACTAGACATTCACCACTTCAGTATTAGGTCTTGGTGATCTTGTTTCATAAGTTTCTGCAGGCACCAAGTCCCTCTCATCCCAGACTGCTGAGGTCTATTGCAAGTTTCATTGAAGCTTGGTCATGTATATTGCAGACACGTTACAATCCTCCTTACTGCATTCAGCGGCCACCCTCCACCTTCCTCAATCATGGTATGTCAGCTTTTTCCTCCCGTCTGTTCGGAATCTCCTCACCTCTCCTCATAGGATGAGTTGCATTACCAAATGGAATCTCCGGAGGCTCTCTCTCTACGTACATCGGCATTTCTTAAATATTTTTCAGAGGTATTTTGACGTTCCCTTTTCAAGTCATCAGAATTCGCATTGATAAGTCGTTGCCTCCAAAACCAGACTCTAAGGTCTGATTGTCCAGTAATGACCGAACCTTCGAGACGGTCAGGGCTATCTACTATAGTCACTGGCTTCAGTGGAAGATTTCTCACTGGTCAGAGCCTTGCACTTGCATAGTTGGAAAAATCATAATAATATTGATAATAACTTGGGCTCAGTCTCCCCCTTTTCTTATTTCATCCTGATCTGGGCAAGATACGGGCACCTCCATTCCACAACTTCCTGTTGTGATTGGTAGCAGAAGCCTCGCCCAGCTGAGGAGAGAGTTGGGAGATCTTTACTTTGATCTTAAAGAGGATTTCGGCATTCTCTCTCCCTCTCTCTCTCTCGGTTTAGTGGAGTCTAATGGCACGCTGGATAATAGGTTTTCTGTATAGATCATGTAATAAAGTGGTCGCGTCCTCAAGCAACGCATATAATAATAAGTGGTCCTGTTGTTTTTTAGCGTGAAACTGAAAACTACCTTAAATGTCTCAAGTTGTGGAAATAATACTACTACTTAATTTGTGCCGCTTCATTACTTTAATTTCCTACTGTTAGCGCGTGATTTTTATATAATTATCGTTGGCCAGTCGTTAGACATTGCACGGAGATGCTCCTTCATCCACTTTGCAAGAACGATTACTGACATTATTCAGAAGGTGAAGAAGAACCCTATTCATATGGAACAAGAAGCCCACCACAGGGCCATTATAGACTTGGCATTCAATCTTAAAAAAGAATATTGTGGTGATCATTTGAAAGAGTAAAAGAAGGTAATGGGAAATACAGAAAGAAGAGGAGATCAGTTCTTAGAATAAGAAAAATAAATTAAATTAATAAATAAATAAACATGTAAGTAAATTATTAAATTACAAGGAGAATTGTTTAAGGGTATTAAAGTAATGCATCTTCGCCCGAACTTTTGGAGGTGATAATTGCACAACAAGAAGTGAATTATTATATCCCTAATAATTTTTGATTGCTTTGATTTTTGGACTGAGATTTTCCTCAAGGGTCTTGTTGAAGTCCGCTGACTAGACGCGAGTGCTACACAGTTCGGGTTCACTTATTAGTCACATGCCGACGGAGGCTGGGTCAAGCTTTTCTGTCCGTTTGTCACTTGTCTGTCTGTACGTCCATTGTCCCGCTTGCTTTCACTCAAACTGTTTGCCAGTGTTGAGGCTGCAATGGAACATTTGAAAGATGTACTTTTGTATATAATTTTCCAGCATACTGTATATCAAAGTCCTCTATAAAGCAGGCTGAATTATATGATATCAAGCTGCGCTACTCGCTTCAACATCTGGCTTAAAGCCGATCAAGCCTCTAGCTCAACCGTCTGGTTCTTTCCCCAGACTGTCATATACACTGTTGCAAATAGGAGCAGCTCTGCCTGGAGGTGTTATAGAGCAGAAGCCATAGCAGCCTTCTCTTGGAACCCCAATCTCTTATTTGTGCAGACCGATGCTTTGTCTACGCAAGTCTTGACAGTTGATGGTCATTGTTTAGCAAGGAAGAACTTTTTTGAGACTGGGTCAGTAGCTCTCTTTTTGGCTAGACTCACTCTTTCAGTGCTTTTGGCATTCGTTTAAAATTCATAAGAGGAATGCTCACAGTGGCTTTTGAAACTGCAAGAGAGATTCTTTACAGGAGCATTTGACTTTGCAAGACTTTGTTCTGCTTTGGTCCTGTTAACTCTCACCTGGGGTGACTCCTCTCGGTGGTGGTGCTACCACCCTCATTGACTGAAGTTCTCAGTTGCTCGGTTTATGCTGTGGCCATTGCAGTACTAGCACACGATATGTGGACTATTTGCTTATTCTTCATGGGCCTTTAATTTCATGTACTTTCACGCAGGCATGGAAGCTCTCTCTCTCTCTCTCATCAAACTACTACTCAAAATATATCTCTGCTGCTGTACCCCATATTACTGTAGTCTAAAATATTTTGTCAAAAATTAGATTGCATTAGTATATAATGACAATTTTATGACCAGGGAATGTCGTCAACATAAATGGGACCGTCTAACAAAAAGCGAAATATTGTCAAATAGATTTTGGGGTTGTTGCAGTCTAAAAATCGAAATGATTTCAACCATTCTGGGATGATGTCTCCAACTTCCTACAGTAAATTTAGCTTATTCTGAGCACCTGCTGATATACCTTGAGAACTGTCGCTTCATCCAATTGATCACGTCAAGTGTGTCACTGGTAAACAGTTATCTTTCACCAATTAGGACATCAGATATTCAAAGTTGAATAATTTTTCAGGTTATTCTCCAATATGAGGTCTCTGAAATCTGATACTTCAGCTGGAATATGGATTGACAGTGTAGAAGTTACTGTGTGGAAAATAAACAGCAAGTTTTGGGAACAGAGCCGAGTGAATCTTCATCCAAAATCCTCAGTTAGGACTAACCTTATCACTATTCATCAGAACTGCCCAATCTCAACCTAACTCGAACCTTTCACAGGTGGAAGATGAGCCCTGGAGGACTCTCAGTCTTTAAATTCACTAGTTTAATTACGGTAAGTGAAAAATTTGCTAAGTATTAGTACGCAACATCCCAAGGTAAGGTCAGCTCAGCCTAAGCTGGATAAGGTGCTTTACCTTCAAGTCACATTTGTGACTTGAAGGTAAAGCACCTTATCCAGCTTAGGATAGATTTTGCTATGAGAAAGGACCGTAAGATGTATTGTTAAGGATCCAGGACATGGTGAATCCTTCCTGAACCAAGCTAGGACCAGATAGTAGATCCTTTGAGAGTTGACTAAGTAGGAAAGGATGTACTAGTCAGAGGTGGTTGGTGTTTTGGGAAAGAATAATCTGATCATTCTTGGTTGTCCCTATTTAAGTTAGGTTATGGCAAGGTAGACTGTGTAGGCTTCAAGTGAAATTGGTCTATAACCTGTTTATAAACATCGAGTGAAATTGGTATATGACCTATATATAAACCAAGTGAAATTGGTATATGACCTATATATAAACATCAAGTGAAAATGGTCTGTAACCTATATATAAACAAGATAAACATCAAGTGAAATTGGTATATGACCTATATATAAACATCAAGTGAAAATGGTCTATAACCTATATATAAACAAGTGAAAATGGTCTGTAACCTATATATAAACAAGAAGTCACTTGCCTATAACCATTCGTTTCCTTGACTGTAAAGTGTATAGTCATCGTCATATCTTATTCCAGAATGTGTTAAAATATGATGGAAGAGTGACACAAATATGATAGACAAGTGATGCAAAGTGCCAAGCCAAGGCTGCAAGTGGCCTGTAACACTTGTAATAAGTGTATACAAATACTAGTTGTGCAAGAAACGATTTTCCTTTCAGCTGTATACAACTGTATGGTACAGAATACCTGTGACCAGCTAAGTAAGTATGAAGGGAATATTTTCATTCAGATTCAGTAAGACGAAAACCTTTCAAAAGAACTAAATGGTTGTTTTGATGATAACACAAATGCACAGTTTTATCCAATGCCCCCAAGTGAACTCAAGAGTGTTAGTTAAGAATTCCATCGTTCAGGACTGACTTAGAGTTGAAATATAGTTACCAGTTCCTAATCGAAACATTTTTCAGCAGATTAGCATGTGAAGGGATATTATTTATTGCTTTCAGGCAGCACTTGTTCACAGCTGTATGGAAAGGTTCAAGAGGCCGATTTTGGGAGTTGTGAAACCTAGAATACTTTCAAGAATAATTAACTCTTAAATGCTGTTGAATAATTGTTGGAAGACTTTTTTGAAAGCTGCATAATATTCTTCAAAAATCCAGCTATGCAGTTGATGGCTGTTTCTTACACAGGTGAGTTTAGAATTGTTTGGCAGGATTTTATATAAGGAAAGGGAGCTAGTTTAAACAGTTTAAAGTTCCAGATAACTAGATTTTTTGCAAGCAATGTGCAAAGTAGCATATAGAAAAGATCGTGGATGCTCTTTGCAGCAGCTAAACATGACTGGTCAAATAAGCTATGAAATTTTGAGTTATTCAAATATCAGTAATCAGCTTTCATATACTAGTTCTTGGAGTAAGGGATTTAGATTTTGTTCTGCTTCTTGTAGAACTGATGAGAATGATTCAGTAGATTGGATAGTATAGTCAATCTTAAGTAATCATGAAAATAAGAAGGCCCATAAAACACTATTTAAACGTTGAAACCATATATTTCGGGCACTTGTTTCTGTGCCCCTGTTCACTGGTAGAATATGGACAGGTGGAAAGTTTCAATGGTATATATACAAAAACGTGTTTTATACTTCACTACCATTTAGTCAAGATTAGAAATTGCTTTCAGTAATGGTTAAGTAATTATATTTGTACTTCACTACCATTTTGTATACAAGACCTGATACACATTTTCTTTATTTCAGAATAACACATTTAACCACATCAGCAAGATCGATGAGTTTAGAGTACCTCGATGAGGCCCCGCCACTGAGACAGGGACCCCAGAGGTGTGGAAAGAATTTCTAAGAAGACAGAGATCTTCAACCACCTCTATGTTTAGTTACTAAACAAGGTTGGGCCATTCTGCCAACCTACCAGGGTTAGTCAATAGTTATTGACTATTGGTGCTGTTAGCTGCTGAAGTAGCTTAAAAAAAGATTAGACGTGGAAGGAGGCAATTTTGGACACAACGTTTTTTTAGACGTGGAAGGAGGCAATTTTGGACACAGCGAACACTTGCTATATTGTGGAGAGGAGAGGAGAGAGGTGCGTTCAGATTGGACACAACGAACACTTGCTATATTGTGGAGGAGAGGAGAGGTGTGTCTTCACTGTGCATAGAGGCCTTATGAAAGCAGTGTGCATTTTCTGTGCATTTTCAGTGCACTATGAGAGTGGTGTGTTCATGCAACTGGTGCACGGACAGGTAAATATTGTTTGTTTTTGTCACAGGACAGTTAAACAGTAAATTTAGTAAGGGACCAATATCTTTTTATATGAGCAATGCATTACAAGATATTGCATTGCCTATATATATCATCTTGAATAGAAAATCAAGAATCATCTATTTTTTAAACCCTCTTTCTCTGTACAGGTTTTGACTGCTGCATGCTGGGGAAAATTAATACACAGAGTATTTTACTCCTGAAGCAAGATCTACACAGCATAACCTTGACATGGCATAATGGAAAATGAAAGTAGGTCTGCACTAGGCAAGTTGTTATATAGGTTGCATCTACAAGTTCGCGTACCAGTAAGTTGTTATATAGGTTGCATCTACAAGTTCGTTTAACAGCACTGGCAAGTTGTTATATAGGTTGCATCTACAAGTTCGTGTAACAGCACGAATTTTACAAATAAAAAACTACATATACACTCATACATTTTTTTGCAATAAATCCATCTATACAGTAACCTGAAAGCTTAGGTATGCAAGTTTCTCTTACTGCTAAGTAGTTTGTACTATGTACAAGAAGACCCCTGTTGCTATATAGCTTGTATAATGTGTCTATATAAGCTTGTAGTTCCTGTAGAGAACATCCTAGGTAAAAAGGGCCTGGTATCACTTGTAACACAACGCTGGTGTTATTAGGCTGTCCACAAGGACGACGGACAGCCATATATTAATATTTATGGGGCTTTACCAGTGCCTTCATCTCCTCTGCCACTTCCCCGGCAACGAGAAACTGAGAGAAAACGAAAAAGTATTTTGAATTTTCACACGCAAAATGCAGTACTAATATCTGCTTTAATTATTAAAGCAAAAGCATGAGAATTTTATTAAGCAATTTAACTATGTTATTTATCAGTTGAAAGTTTAAAATTTTAATGCTTGTAATGCATAAATTTTACATGTGTACAAGCAATTATAAACAATCTCATCATGTAATTTTGGTTTAAAAATACAATTAAGAAACCACTAATGGCAAAAAAACCTGTATAATAAAATATTACCTGGGCTAATTTGCATCCTGGCTGCATCCAAGAAGAAGTTAATCCCTAGATGATAGATATATCTGTGAATTATAATTTGAAGCTTCTGTACCAGCAAGGCGAGCCAGGTTTAGGACACAGTCCAAATGTCCTCCTAAAAGTAGAGAGGAGGAAATGCAGGAGGCCAGCGGAATGATTATGTGGAAACTTGCATCAATCCAGAAATGGTACTCTGGTGGGTAGAGAGAGAGGGCATCACTTCCTTCCTGCCCAGGAGGCCTGATTGAGATCAGAGTTCTTGAGGCATCATTGCCATCCATATCTGATCCGCTTGCTTTCATATCTTGCTTGAGCTTCTGTTCTGACCTGAAAAACAGAGAGTAATTGTTAGACAAACAACAAGACAGAGTAATGTTTCTCACTAAAAGTATATAAAGTGTTTCTCAGTGAAAGTATACAAACAGAAGACACTGTAAGGTTTCTCAATAAAATCACCCCGAACATTGTGTAAAGTATCCCACAGTAGTATCTTTAACATTTAAAGCCTTTAACATTTAAAGCCTTTATGACCAAAATTATGACAGACCTTATTTATCAGAAAGGCCTTTTTTTCATATAGAACGTGAAAGAAGACATTGTAATGGTCCTTAATGAAAGCATTCCAAAACTGCTGTTTATGTCTTGCATTTTTAAAAGGCCTTTTTCTGAATACAGAAAATACTAGAGAGGCCTTTATGAATATAGAAAATATAACACATGCCTCATAAAATATTTATATAGAAAATATCAAAAGAAATGAACCTTTTAGAATACTGTATATAAAATACAGGCCTCCTAGCAGCCCCTGAAAAAAAGTAGGAGTCTGACCAAAAAAAAGTAGGAGTTATAATCTTAAAGTGGGAAGAGTGCCACAAGGATATAATGTGATATTTCCAATGCGACATCTGAAGCATTTTAATGCATGCATGCAACAACGTTTAAAATTCATTATCAAAGTATAGTCAATCAGTACAAGCAAGCAGGTGTTACTTGCTCCATTACATTATTTTGACTTTTTTCCTGAAAGGGGGAAGGCCCACCCCTGACCTACCTAGTAACAAGAGGCACCATTTTTCTAGCTTGTTCTATTTTACAGCTAATTATGAAACAAATTTACTGGGCCTTGCATTTGGTCTCTGCCTTTTTTATTCATTTCTTTGATTCAGTGACGCAACATCATCCACTTCAGAATTCCAGAGAAATAAGCCTTTGACTAGCATTCAATAATACCGAAGTAATATGCAAACAAGAAGGTATAATCAATCAGGTTAAATATCAATAGTTACAAAAATAGAGCCTGCATATAATGAGCTTTCACTATACACTAACATCTGAAACTACATTATACTACAATAATTTGTCAGTCACTGAGATGCGCTATCACTCAAGTTTTTTTTCTTCTTCTTCTTCTTGTCTAGAGAAGCAATTTCACCTGGAATATTCTTCAGCTCAGCAGATGATTTCTCCAACTCTGCACTCCCGGACTCTAAAAGAGCTGGGCAGCAAGATCGATTTTCTTGACTGTGCAAGCTTTCTTCAATCTCTGATTGGCTTCTTCATTCACAAGTTTTCTTGATGCTTCAATCCTATACTACTGCAATTTTTTTTCTATAGGTCTGCCTCCTTCTCTTCTTGTTTCCTCTTGAGTTTTAGCTGTTTTTCCTCTCCTTTTTGTTTTTCTTCATTCTTCTGTTTTTCTTCTTCAGCTCTCTTTTATGCATCTTTCAGGGCTCTGTAACTGCTGTGTGCACTTCGAAATGCACAGATGATCTTGACAGTGATTGGCAGTAAACTTGCTCCTCCTTCGTGTTTAACTTTGTCCTGCAATGTGCTAGACCATTTATGGATCTCTTGTTCAGGCAACTCCAACTGGCTGTGACCAAAATCTTGTTAAGAGAGAAACCGCCTCAACATGAGCCTGTCCATGGGTCAATGTCAATGCTGCCTTGACAAGTTTTCCAAGAGTTGGATATTTGGGGATTCCAAGACTGGTGACATTGCTTAGAATATTTTCCCAGTAGAAATCAACTCGCTTCCGTTTGATGCAGTGTCCATTTGGGCTGCCTTACTCCTTATCTATAAGACTCCTTTGTAAGTACTTCATTTGCATACAACTGCCACTCTTGCATAAGGTTATCATGCTCTGACAAGGGCACAATTCTGGACATTTCACAAGCCACTTCTTTGATAGACTTTCAGAAGACTTCTCTCTTCTCACCAATGGATGCAGGCACTGCAAATGGCGAAAGCAGGTTGCTATTCAGTGGTACCCTGCCAACCAAGTACTTGACCACTATTGTCATGAACTTGCGAGCATCATGTCTGGAAATGTTCTTTTCACTTTGCGTCAGCTTTGAACAAAGTGAAAATGACATTACAATCTCCCAGTGAAATGAAAGATCGATTTGGTCAGGGGGGCCAGAAGTCTTTCATCTGCAAGTAGTATTACTCGAACTGAATTGAATATAGAATTTAGGCCATAAGCCAAGCGCTGGGACAAATGAGGTCATTCAGCGCTGAAACGGAAATTAACAGTAAAAGTTTGAAAGGTGTAACGGGAGGAAAACCTCAGAGCAGTTGCACTATGAATCAGTTGTTAGGAGCGAGTGGAAAGTAAGATGGAAGAAAGAGAATATGAAAGGAGGTACAGTAAAGGGAACTAAAGGGGTTGCAGCTGAGGGCCGAAGGCACGCTGCAAAGAACCTTAAGTAATGCCTACACGTGAGGTGCACTGGCAAATAGTACAGTACTTGCTTTGGTGATTGTTTACACAAACGTTGAAAGAACAGTAGATGGCAGCCTATATATATATAGTAAACCGAAAACATCGTCACTAATAATGTGGTCAATCAACCAACCAATACCCAAGCATGTTGCCGCACTCATTCAACGCACTTATCTGTTCTTATACCTATTCAATTATAAGCAGTTTTTTTGTCTAATACTTTCAAACTTTTTACTAGGAGTTTCCTCAAAACAGTAGGACTAAGTAGGAGCGGGTCTGAAAAAGTGGGAGCTCTAGGAGGCCTGAAAATATGATGACAGACAGGCCTTTTTGAATACAGAAAATACTTCAGCAAGACAGCCTTTTTCAATATAGAAAATATAACGCACAGACCTTTTTGTACATAGAAAAATGTAATATCAGACGTGCCCTTTTTGAGTATAAGAAATAATATGGCACAGCCTTTTTTGAGCTGACAAAATATGACTAACAGCTTACTACGAGATTCAGAGATGATATTGGTGTTGCAGTTGGAGCACTGAAAGAGACCTTTATCAGGTTATTGCAAAATCATGGTGCAGTACACACCTTAAAAGTATTTCATTTATAATATATGAACGGTACACTACTCATAAACTATGGTACAATTTTTATACGGTGTGATATAATATTCATATTGTAATATGATGAAAAGTTGTGTGTGGAACAAAGCCTAATAAGATTAGCTTGCTGATTTTGGGATCATTTGGTCGAAATCTCAAAACACTATCAGGGAAGAGAAGAGAGAGAGAGAGAGAGAGAGAGAGAGAGAGAGAGAGAGAGAGAGAGAGAGAGAGAGAGAGAGAGAGAGAGAGAGAGAGAGAGAATTTTTTTTAGCAAAATGTGAATGAGAGAGAGTGAGTGAGTTACAAGGAGTACAAAGATTAGGTTGTCTCGAGACTTGTTAGTCCATCCGAGGAGACATCATGTGCTTACTTATCTCTAGGAGCAGGTTTTACTGTTCATTCACAGTGTTCGTCTACTGATTTTGCCTAGCTTTCTTTTAAGCTCTTCCTCCACACTGTTGCTGTTTACTACTTTTGGTGGCAGTTTCTTCCATGTGTCATAATAATATCTTGTATGTAAAGAAGTTCCCACAATGAGATATGTTGTCTCTTCAGTTCTAGTTTCCATCCATTATTTCTTGTCTGGTTTTCGTTTAATGTGAAGAGGTTACTGTCTACTTTTGTGATGCCTTTCAGTGTTTTGAATGTTTCTATGAGTTGTCCTCGCAATCGTCGTGTTTTTAAACCATGTATGTTTAGGCTCTCTAGTCGTCTTTGGTAACCTATTTGCCAGATTGATGGAATTAACTTTGTGGCTCTTGCTTGTGCCCCTTCTAATCTGTTCATGTCCTTTCTTAGTGTTGTGACCAAAATTGTACTACTGCATATCCAAGATGAGGTCTAACTATGGATGTGTAGAGCTGCAGCACCGTTTCCTAGTTTCTGTATTTGAACTGCCTCTTTATGTATCCCACTAGTTTCTGTGCCTTCTATTCGGCTTTTATGCACTGTTTTGTGGATTTTAAGTCCTTGGTAATAATGACTCCAAGGTCCTTCTCTTGTTCTACGCTACTTATGTCATTCCCAACCAGCATGTTTGTTCCTATTCGTAACACTTTACACTTATCCAAGTTAAAAGGCATTTGCCATCTTTTTGACCACTCTCCTATTTTCTTATATTATTTCTTAAACTTTTCACTGTCTGGGTCTGCTGCATTTACACCTAATTTTGTGTCACCTGCAAATTTGGCTATCCTGCCAGCTAAGACTAAATCAGTGTCATTAATGTAAATAAAAAACAAGAGCGCCAAGGGCGCCAAGACAGAACCCTGAGGAACTCCGCTGTCATCTGCCCATTCTGGTTCTTCACCGTTTATTATGACTCTCTGTTTTCTACTACCGTAGCTAGCCAGTCTTCAGTCCAGTCTGCTATTTCTCCTACAATTCCTAAAGCTCTAACTTTTATCATTAATTTCTTGTGTGGAACTATTGTATTGTATTCGCCTTTCATTCGATATTCCAAAGGCTTTAATCATTATAAAGGCCAGGGTAGGGGGTAAGGAAGGTTCAGTGTATGTTTTAGGTCTAAATTAACTGAACACAAACATTTTTTTTTTTAAACTGGAAAGACAAGTTGCTTGAGGAATAAACCTACGCTTTGCCTTATTTCAGTACCTCTTGGGTTACATCTTACTTGGGGTTCATTCCTTGAACCTACTGACTGCCAAATTGTCTAAAACTCTCCCAATTCTAGTGCTATAGCACTTCCTGACACGATCTTCAATTTCTCTTTACCAAAAACCTGCCAGCAACACTTTCGTTTCTCACACACATCGTATCCAACTAAATGCTTAACGCAAACTATAGAAAACAAAAATTCTTAATATTCTTTCTAATCAAACAATGCAGCACCTAGCCTTAGTCTTACTGGAAGCTCTTGCCGTCATTTTATACCCATCAGCAGTTCAGTCACTCATTCAGGTTCCAAGACCAAGTGAAGGAAGGTGACAATCCTTGTTATTGCCTATGTATTATCTTATGATTATCTTTCCTTCAGAGCAATGCTTAACCTGAAACTGGTGAATGAAATGAGAAGGACGAATGATGAGTAAACGACACATGGAAAATGAATTATTTCATTTACACAAACGATACAATTTCCTGTGCTGTGGGACACGAATTCTGATGTGCTACGTTTTCTAGACCTATACCAGATAATATGATATTTTTAAAGGTGGCCAGATGAACTAATGCGATTTTCAATGACGACAATGTGTTTCTCGATTAATATACATAATTAAAAAACCTTAATCGAGAGAAACTATGCAGAAGAGAGTAGTTAATTTCTGAAAGAACAATGAAATGAACAAAACTCGAGATAAGAAATGTGAGTGGTGACAGCAAACCCGAGGAGAGCGAACTCAAAACTGCAGATTATAAACTGTTATGTGGTGAATGTTACTGAATCGGAGGAGGAACTGCTGAGCTGACAGTAGTTCTCTCCTCAAAATCCGAAAAAACCAAAGCCACACAAAAGCTGTATAAAAATGGCATTTTGTTCAACGATACAAATCAAAAGGATATATTCACTCATCTTTGTCAAGTGTGAAATATAGCATCCAGTCAGTGCCTGGCTCCTTTAAAATGACACAAGAAACACGCACACACACACACATAATCAGTTCATAGAAATGGTAAATAATAAAAAAGTCAGCTTCCAGCCTTTCCTCAGACAGAAGAAGAGGTGCTCGTTTAAAGGAAAACGCCACCATGACGTCAAGAAGGAAATATAAATATACGAAATCTACCACGACACCAGCCAAGGATACACCCAAAAGTGCACCTAATAGAGAGGGGTGGGGACAACCCCAACCAAGTCTGGGGGAAAGCTGACATAAAATGATGATGATGATGATGATGACATCTTTCTACTGTGGAAGAAGGTTACCAACATTTGTGGAGCTGATAAACCATAATACTTGACTCCCTTCTTTCAGTTCATTTAAAAAATAACACAGTCATTGCTTTGAGAAGACTCTCTCAGGAGAAGTACAGGAACACCTTATTCAATAATGATTAAAATAAAGCGAAAATGTTTCTCTCTAAGGATTGACTTAAGTTTGTTATAGTTTGCTCTGAGAAAATAATTCACTGACTCTGCTTTACTAATTTAGCTCTAAGTAAACTAGCCTAGTGCTGAATTTTTTTTAACGTCTTTAAAATTCTTAGTTTCCTCTACATATTTCAGAACGGTCAAAACACAGAACAAAGTGAAAACTTTCCAAATTAATTTATTTTTGCTCGAAAGGGAAAGAGCAGACTATAACCACCACAAAAGTCAATGAGTTAGTGTGACAGATATTTTACGATATTTGAATGACACTGATACAGAAGAAGAAGAAGAAGAAGAAGAAGAAGAAGAAGAAGAAGAAGAAGAAGAAGCACCACCACTTGAACACTTATAGACACTTGCAAACCTCACTAAGGGACACTGACTGTCGAAGGACATCCAACCCATTGCTTCCTCGTGTCCTCCACTGATCGAAAGTATTCCTTTCACGTTCAGGTATATAAATTGAATTGACTTGAATTTAATTGAATTGAATACAGAATATAGGCCAAGCACTTGGACCTAAGAAGTCAATCAGCGCTGAAATGGAAACTGACAGTAAAAGGTTTGAAAGGTTAAGTAACAGGAAGAAAACCTCAAAGCAGTTGCACTATGAATCAATTGTTAGGAGAGGGTGGAGAATAAGATGGAAGAAAGTGAATATGAAAGGAGGTACAGTAAAAGGAACAAAAGGGGTTGCAGCTAAGGGCCGAAGGCACGCAGCCAAGAACCCTAAGTAATGCCTACAGTGCACCACATGAGGTGCACTGACGGCACTACCCCCTTACAGAGGCCTATGGTATATGGATATACGAAGCAAAACTCAATTCTTTTCCAACAGTCTACTTCATTATCTTCCTTCTTCCTAGAACCACCTGCCTTTCTGTCTGGCTTTCTTGAAACCTTCAGCTGAAACCCCTTCTGGACAGATCCAGCAGACTCCAATAAACCCAAGAGGCTCCAAAGAGAAACCAGCCTTCACCGAGACAAGTTACAGTGATGAATAAACCAGTATGAGGGAATAGAAAATGAAACCAACACACCTAAATTCAGGAGACGTGGGCAGGAAGCAGGAATGAGCCAGCAATTCGACGTTAGGTTCCTTTCCTATTTCAGTTGCCTGTTTTCGGATAACGGTTTGGTAAAATATGAAAGTCATTTTCTGTGCCAAGGCTAATAATATCATGGACACACTAAAGCCACTTTTTAGCCCTTGGACTTTGCACCAACTTCTCTCTCTCCCCCCTGATTTGAAATGGCTTCCAACGACTTCTTGCATCAGATCAATGAGCATTTGATCAGCCTTTATGTTTTTGGAAACAAAACTACGAAAATATCCGCTAAGAGTCATTCAATACCTAAGCAAGCACGAATTCTGTTGTTGTAAACTTTTGATGCTCCAGGCAAATTATACTGCTATAAGGAATGTTAGTCAATAAGAGTTTCTCTTTAAATATAAATTAGTCATATTATTATTAAAACATTTTACCTGCATATACCATCACCATCCACTTTTGCGACATCTACAGAGGTTAAAAGGTGAAAGGAAGACTCAGAACAGCAATAATTCAATTATTCAATTATAAATACGATAGTGTCTACAATAGGGATAAATCAGTGTAAATATTGCGACCACTTACCTGGATTAGATTATGTTGTGGGTCACCAACATTCGTCCAAGGATGGGAACTTGATATACCAGTTATAGTATATAATTATCTTCCACAGAAGTGAAGAGATTTTAAGTCTGTCGGTTGAGGATCGTTAACCTGAAAATTGAAAGAACTTCGTAACATTCTTATGAGTACAGTTACGGGCAAATTTATTAGAAGTGTTGAAATTAAATAAGCTAAAGATCATAAGTGAGAGTGATCTAAAGGAAAGAATTGTTCATACCAATCATGCAAAGGTAATAAAAACAGATTCTTGGTCAAATAAAAGAGTAGTTGAATTATTGAAAGAAGATAAACAGGAACCAATAAATAACAAATACAACTTAAGAAAAAGATAAATTTTTGTAAAGTTTTGAATTATTATATATAAACAATGTATGTAGATATTAAAATACCTCATGTATATAGAATATCTGATAAGGCTTATTCTTACAGATACAAACATGCGGTTCTTCTTGGTTATCATAACACTGCTTTATGTGTCATCCGAGGTGGTGATCCGGAAGGGTGCACTACTAGAGAAAAAGGGATCTGTGAAATTAATTAAGGACTTGGGTGTTGTGAGTATTGACATTACATCAGTGCTTATCAATGAAATGACGCTGAAAGATGTTCAAAGGGAATTAAAATCATTAATTAAGAAAAGTGAAAATAACAGTGTTTTACCGTTGTTGGAAAAACTAGATAATGACATAGGAAGTGTGTTAAATACAAGAGCCAAACGATCCCTCTTACCTTTTATAGGGACAGCACTTAATCAATTGTTGGAGTAGCTACAGACTCTAATGTAGAAAAAGAAAGTGCCCGTGTAGACAAACTAGAGAAATGGGCAGCAACAAGGGGCATTGTGTTAAATAAGATTATAAGCTCTCAAAACTTAAACATTGAGGAATTGAAAAAAATAAAAGTATTCATTAATGCAGTGAACAGCAACATTACCAAAGAGATTAAGATAATAACAGATGAACAACATTTAAATACCTTTATGAACAATGTTAGAACTGTCTTGCAAGACCATAAAGATCTGTTAAATGCCATTTTGTTAGCATATAAAGAAATATTAAGTCCAACATTAATTAACCCAAGGGAGTTAAAGGGCATAATTAGTGATTTTTTGGTAGAAGGACATTATACCCCTATGGTAAAGGATATAAAGGTCTATTATAATTTGATAACCACCAAGGTAGTGAAAAATAAGATTATCCTAGTGTTGCCATTTAATCAAAAAGAGGCAGATGTACTGATGTCCATACATCCTTTTCCCATGTTGATAAAGGAAAACGTAATTATCTCAAATGTCAACCACATCAATTTTGCATTAGAAGAACATGGGCTAATGATGTCATTTATTACTGATGTTCAATTAAGAGATTGTATCCTTTTGAAAGATAAGGAGTATATCTGCAACCCTGACAACCTTTACGAAACTACTAATGCCTATCCTTGTGTCCAAGAAATAATTGAAAACAAAAGTCAAGAGACAGTATTGTGTACACAATTATCCAAACATGATTTTGTTTCCATCCTAGTAGAACAGTCAATTTTTGTATTTTCACTGAATACAGTAACAGCAACTATTAATTGCCATAATATAAGTACTGAAATTAATTTCAATAATGCCCATGCTTTTGATAAGACATGCAAGTTAGTTATTCCTAATAAATTATATTATGAACCTCATGTCTTCACAGAAATAACAATTCATAAAAATTCCCCATACATGAACTGCTCTAGTGAAGTTAAAGAATTTAAACTGTCTCAATTAGAGTTAAAACAATAAATGAGTTGGATTTAGTAGATGAATTTTTCTATTAAAAAAATTTTTTTTCACCAATTCTGTCTCTATTCAATTTGATCACAATCATAATTGTGATAATAGTGTTTGCAATTTTAGTCAAACGTGTGGTAATTTCAAATATTGAGAGGATTATAACAGAAATAAAAAGGGCCAATGGAGAGTAAAATGATCTTCTAGACATAATTTACTACTGAATTCTTTGTATATTATTATTTGCATTATGTGTTAAAACAGTTAACCATTTTTACAGTATGGTAATTCATTAAATATGTATATGTATATATGTATCTCTTTTGATTCATGATATTATGTGTGAATTTTCTACCATATATTCTTCATTGATTTTTTGCATTAGTACATTGACACAGTTTGTGCAATTTAAATATTTTTTGAGAGATTACTTGATGGGCAATCATATAAATACTTTATTTTATTTGTGTGATTTTGCAATCGTCCATTGAACTGTATTCTTTTTGTCACACTGAGGGCAGTGTGAGGTGGCGCGACCAAGTGATGTTGTGGTGTAAAATAGATAGGGAAATTAGATAGAAAAAAAAGAGAGAGAGAGAGAGAGAGAGAGAGAGAGAGAGAGAGAGAGAGAGAGAGAGAGAGAGAGAGAAATATAGAAAAGAGAAAAAGTTAGGAGAGAGAAGGAGAGAGAAATAAGAATAAAAAGAGAGGCAAAGAACAGAGTGATAACGCCCAAAAGCTGTTGTTGTTATCGTGATTCCAATACGCTGATCGAGGCAGGATGTTTGCATGAACCATAAGCAGTATATCGTGTTGAAACCATAAAAACAGTCGTAAAAGTGAGAAATAATGGCCTCGCGATTAAGTTAACCAAATCAAGAGTCAGCACAGCCTAAATGCTTACAGCAGCTGGTTCTATAACCCCGCATTCTCAGGAGGCATTTTCATGGAAATTCCAGGAAATTGGGGGCTGGAAAAAGTGATGTACTTCTTCAGCCTCCAATCAAACATACCAGGGAGGGGTCTTTCACACACCCTCCTAAGATCACCTCCAATCAAGTCCTCTAAGGAGAGATTTGAATCACACCCACTACAGTCCTTCCAATCAGCTACTTGAAGGGGAGGCCTTGCTGATAAATCCTTCCAATAAGGCTAGAAGGAGGTGGAGATTGCAGATAACAAGAATTCTAGGGGTTCAACAGGCTGGAGAATGCCTGGAGAGAACAGATCAGAACTGTATCCTTCAAGGGAGAGTACGTCTCCCCTCGCTTCCGTGCTCCCCCTATAGACTGAGTCAAGTAAATAGCAGAGGAGTGATTTTGTTTTCTATCATTGTAACTTGTTAATTTTGTACTGATCCTTATAATACTAAGTACTAATTAAAGTGAAGAAATTACCGATCTCATCTCTATATGCCTTTCTGAGAGTTATCAATACTTAAATTAATCAATATAAAGAAGATAGCACATCATCAGTGAAGCGATGCTGAGGGACACATCGAGAAGAAACCAAGGTAAGAAGTGAGAGACTAAAATCATACAACAGAACAGAAAGAGGACAAAGATCCCCTTTATAAAAGCCTCTCTGAAGGTTATAGCCCGGATTCGGTCAATCCATCTGATTTCCTCAGAGTTGTTAGCCATGACTGTATTTAACTTCGTCACTCAGTCCGAAAATGCAAGAAATGTAAAATGAAAAATAGCTTAATAGAAACTTAAAATAATGTACTTGGAGATAGGCTATAGCAGAAAACTTCATAACTTTCCATTTGTCCTGTGGAGGGGGGTTCTAATTTCGAAACACCCTGTATATATATATATATATATATATATATATATATATATATATATATATATATATATATATATATATATGTATATATATATATATATATATATATATATATATATATATATATATATATATATATATATATATATATATATCACACAATACCACAGGTGAAAAATAAGAAACGGGGTGTAGGTCCTGACCGGTTTCGACTTCATTTCCAAGCCGTTGACGAAGGACTGATACAGAGCATGAGAAGTCACAAATATATATACTACAAGAACAGTACTGACGAACATACACAACCATTAGAGACTACATACCCCTCCTCAGGCCGGTGTCGAGGTAGGAGTGGCCTTGAAAACTCATTTGGCTAAAAATCACAATATACTCTCAGGGGACAATGCTGATATACAAACCATACGCGACCTCAGATCCACACCTGACAGGTGTCAGGGAGGCGGAGTTTGGAAACTCATTAGCACTACTACCCCTGTACTGTGTTTACAAATATGTTAATCCTATTTTCATACATCTCTACTGCCTACCTTAAAATTTAGACAATTTACAAATTTCTTCTGATATTAAAGGATCAAGTTTATACATTCCTTGACTGATATTCATATTATGGTTATAACTTTCTTTTATAAAGCTAGATTCAATGATATTCCTTTCCAGTGCATTATTAGAATATACAATCCTTTTTGCCCCTTCCCAGTTGATAGTATGATTGTTCTCACTAACATGTACAAATATACCACTGTTCCCCTGTGTATATCTCACACATTTCTTATGCTGTTCAATTATTTTTTCCAGTGCTTTCCCGGTTTGGCCAATATAAAAGTTGTCAGAAGACTTACACGGAATTTTATATACACACCCTTTAGTATTGTCAGGGGACTTCTTGATAAGTACATTTTTCATTGTTTTATGGTTCTTAAACTCATTTTTTGCTTGTTTGGTTTTGTTTTATGAGTTTTCAGAACTCACAGAATTCTATTCAATTCCAGCAAGAACACAAAAATATGACCACTTCGCTTCGGATCATAAAATTTTGTTATTGCCAAACAAACTGCAGCTATGCAAATAACACGCCTGTTAGAATCAAACTAATATGATTAGCAACGACACAGCCTTATCACATAGGATTTGAGGTTTTCACGAACGTATATTTTTATAAAAATTTAAAGGCAAAAGTTTTAAAGTCCAAAAAAAAAATAAAAACGACAGATTTCTCGAGATAAAGCAAAACCCAAAATATGTCATTTTCGGATACACAAAGGATGGCTAGAAATGCTTTTATCTCCCGGAGAGGCGTCCAAGCCTGAAGAAGAAAACAGTTCAACTTTTCTTTTGCGATTTCGTTGTCCTTCTGAAATCGCAAAAAAAAAGTTGTAGAATTTTTGTTTTCGTTAAACCTCCATTAGTTTCACAAACAAAATATACGCTCGTCTGACTTGCCAAATATACATACATACATACATACACACACAAACACACACACACACACACACACATATATATATATATATATATATATATATATATATATATATATATATATATATATATATATATATGCGACTATTACTTACAGAGATCAGAAGAGATTGGCCCGGAAATTCCGTGACTAAACCCAGACAATGAAAGATAAAAATGCTTTCACATGGAAAAATGAAAACCTCGGTGTTGCCAGAAATAAGCTATATATATATATATATATATATATATATATATATATATATATATATATATATATATATATATATATATATATATATATATATATATATATATATATATATATATATATATATATGACAGCCATCGATATTAAATATTTTCATATGAATTTTTCAAAACGGCTGCAATACTGAAAATATTTTGGCTGACCAGATTTTGTGGGCTGAAGCAATATCCTCCCCCCCCCC
Source organism: Macrobrachium rosenbergii (assembly GCA_039081455.1). NCBI lineage: Eukaryota > Metazoa > Arthropoda > Malacostraca > Decapoda > Palaemonidae > Macrobrachium > Macrobrachium rosenbergii. Next base: position 31,345 of record JANJGK010004232.1, on the reverse strand, counting down.
TCCCCCCCCCCCAAGTGCACACACTGACGTACAAGTCAAGCCACCTAAAAATATGTTGTAATAATTAAAGAAAAACTGCGAAAATCTCTTAATGAAACAAGAATATATTCTTATAATTATCATGGTAAATGAATTCGGAAATAAAATTTATTTATTCTAAATGTGATGTTTGACCGTTCTGTGCACCAATCGCACATTGATTTCTCATCACAAGCATTTCAAAAACTTTGATACCAAAATGGCGCGGCGAAGTCAAGATACCTATTATGTATTTGGATGGCGATTTTTGCTCTTCAGATTGATGGAAGCATAAGAAGAGTTAGGGGCAGGATTCAAATACGAGTCATTGCTGGGCTTTGTTCCGAATAATAAAACAAATGTAGTTGCTGGTTTTAATTCTAAGAATTATGGGGCACTTCTGCAGATTCATTCTAGAGCGTGGATTGTCCGAGAAAATCTGTGTTTGAGACTAAACATAACTGATGAATGAGTGAATCTAAAACCGAAGATTCTTATAAATTCAATCGCTATATCCTTTTTTTTTTACATATATATAATATCAGAAATATCTTTATATCAAAAATTAAAAATCACAGCAGTTACAAATCAAATCTTCCTTCCCTTGCTTCACATTTTAGTCTACCAGAAGTTCAACCGAAAATGCAATGCATTGCTACCCGAATACTAATCTTCTTGCATTTTAATAAATTATTATCTATTTATCTGTTTATTTATTTATTTTTTTATTTTAATAAGTAGGATCTCTTCTTCCTGTATTTCCATTTATTTCCTCTTACTTCTTCCTAATGAACACCATATTTTTTTGAAGCTTGAATTTCAAGTCAGTGACATGAGTAGGTTTCATCTACTGAATAATAATAATAATAATATCACCGGAACCATCAAAATCAGCGGGCTGATATAATCAACCCAAAACTCTCTCTCTCTCTCTCTCTCTCTCTCTCTCTCTCTCTCTCTCTCTCTCTCTCTCTCTCTCTCTCTCTCTCTCTGCCTAATTACAGCATGAAAGCTTTATCCTCAATTGTATACCTTGCAGTACGAAATTGGTTTCGTCGTCAGGCATATCACAGCAGTAATTTTTGCGCCATATTCTACAATGCCAACCCTTGAATCTTTTATAGTCATTTTGTTTTAAATTTCAATTTAAAATAGCTTTTTCCCATTTGCATATTCAGAGATGTCAGAACATCATTTGCAATTCATAATGCTTCAGGTATTCTGGTTGGTTTCCCAAGCGCACATACCAAAATTGTTACGAGAGGGTCTATACACTATTTCTATACATCCATCTATATATGCGCTCATGCAGAGAAGGATTTTCTAAGCCAAGCAAATCACAAGGCAAAAAAAAGAAGAAAGGATAAGGGTGGAAGAGGCTTGGGAGATTAAATTGCCTCTTCAAAGGAAGGTTATGCGACCCAGGAAAAACAGAAGTAGAAAGAAAATGAAAAAACTTGGTATTAGAAGGAAAGCAACAGGTGGCCTGAGAGCGCTCGGCTTCCGATTATAGATTCCAGGCTATTCCCTCCTTGCTCAGCACAGGCAGCAAGTGCGAGCTAAATTCGTTATGCAGTTTGTCGTTGTAAGAGCAATGTCATAATTCAACAAGAAGGAGTCATGTCAAACGGTAAAACCTAACCATACTTTTATTGGTAGGCCGTGATCACCTACAGGTCATGTCCATAGTTCAATCTTCCAAATCAACGAGTCAGTAAATCGAGACTTCCAGAATGAAGGCAAATGAAAATTACCACAAAACGATGATGAAGTCTTCGGCAACTATATCACTCTCGAATGAAATGGAGCTTTAATAATTACTGCCTGCACTATTTCTGGTTGCAAGTTCCTTCTGTACCTATCCTCGGTGGCCATAACAGTCAAAGTGCTAATTTTCGGAACAATTCCTTTACATTACTCACAAAAAATATAAGAAATGCATACATTTGCTCGCAAATACCCAAAAAGCCACCTCGTTAAAAAAATAGCAAAGGTTATCACAGCAAAATGAGTTAATATTAAGCAATATTATTAAAAACAAGGACACAGATTCCTTTCCTAGCATATTCTGGTGATCTACCACGAAGTTACGTTCTATAACGTACTCATTCACTTCACTTCACTTCACTTCACTTCTCTCTCTCTGTTAATAATATTCTCCGGAGAATCTGTTGCTTCTCCTGGCCATCATTCTGACAAGGATTCAGTTTGCAAACATTACTTATACAGGCACCTTCCAGTACTCATTCACAAATTACTTTGTTTCACCTATTACTTCAGATCTGTTAAGCTTTTCATAATTTGATTTCGGAACATAAATAAACAGAATGCCTCAAAGACACAGTTTCCAATTATTTCTCTCTCCTCTCTCTCTCTCTCTCTCATCTTGTTGTTTCGATTCCATACGATGAAAATGTCACAACAAAAATCTCTTCTCTCAGCATTACTACCTGCAACTTGTTTCGAGAGTTCGCATACCTATTTGGTGCGGTTGTATTGCCCAAAATTTTTCAGATCTCGTGTTCTATTATTACTTCAATACTGGCTTCTTGCCTGGACATCTGCAGCTCTCGGAAGCTGAACTGGGAAAAAGCACAAGGGATGTCCAGAAATGTTAGTTTCCCTAAAGACGCCAAGAGTTGAAATATTTATCTATACTATGGCACCACAACTGCACTCACAAAGAAAATACCAATGATATATCAGTCAATTAAAGCTGGAAAAAGTAACATAACTAAACCAAGAATACTTAAAAATAATAAAACAATGAAAATAAACATTGTTGTCTCATACAGGACAGTATATAGCTTAGTCCATGAGAGTAAAGTCATATTTTGCGCCAGATAATGAAAAATCATTCACATAAAAATGCCAAAATCCCTCTGTTTTGGAATGTACGCGATGTTTGGCATTCCCAACATAAAATGTCTCCATATGAAATGTTCCATACCTCGGCATTATTCATTGTATTTTGTTGGTTACGAATGCATATATTCCAACGATTCCTAAAAGGATAAAAAAAAAATAAATAAATAAATCCACGCACCACAGAGATCCCCTCCAAAGCCAGGGTAGAAGATTTCCGTCAATTCTTATACCGAAATACAGTACACTGGCATATTTAACAATTTCAGCTCAGTTCCTTCTGCTACACAGATTTTGTATTTTCTGGAGATGACTGAATCTACGGCATAAAGTACTTTAAACTTGGTTAAAATTGGGTTAAAACAGGAAACACGAAGGAAATTAAATAAGGGCAGCTTGTTCCGCACGAAGGAAAAAAGCGTGATATAAAAAGTAAACTATTTAATTTCTTCATCTCTAAGACTTTTTTTTGCGAGGATGACAGAGAAAAAGGAGCCAATTAGAAGGAAGAAGGAATATGAAAAGGTTGTTTTTTTTTTTTACTTTAAACATGAAACATTTTTATTTTGCTCTACGATTCATTTGAAAGGCAGATATTGAAAAATTGCAATAAAAAGGGTGATCTCTCCATCTCTCTCCCAGATCTTCTCGTTGGAAAACGGGACGCAGTTCCGAATTTTCGATTGGGATTTAAAGAAAAAGTTTACAACCCAAAGCATGGGGAAGTTAATTAGACTTGAATATATGAAGATTATTATTATTATTATTATAATTTGGCAGCAGACCCTCTTTTAAACAGGTTCTATTGAATATTATTGCTGCTTCAGCTGCATTTATTTTGTAGAAGACTTTTTCTATTTTCCTTATTGCGGACTTCTCTTCAGTGGAGGTGCGTGCTAACAGCTCGCCTATATTTGTCATTTCATGGGGGAAAAGTCAAAATCTGGATTCTGCTTCTTTATATATTCTATACAGTTGGTTCTATACAATTGTTGCCGCGACGCGTTTCGACAGACTCTTCTGTCATTCTCCAGCGGGAGCTAGTAGAGGACTGGCAGATTGCATAGGTCCTTCTGAATTTATACACGGCTTCAGCGGGGGGTCATGGATGGCGAATTCTGATTGGTTGCAGTCAGCGAACTTCAAGCCAAATTTCTGCGGCGAAGCTCGATCCTGACAGATCTTCGCAACCTGGGAATGTCATTCATTCCAGCGTTCCCATTGGCCTGCCGTTGCGTGATGTCATGCCGGCTGACATCATCGGTAGTTTGGCTGCTATTGGGCTGCGGATGAATGATGTCATTATCTACTCTTTCTGTCGTAGTCGGGGGATTGTCTCGACAACCCTGAGAATGGAGATGCCCCTGATGAGCGAGGCGCCCTTCGAGACAATCCCCCGACTACGACAGAAAGAGTAGATAATGACATCATTCATCCGCAGCCCAATAGCAGCCAAACTACCGATGATGTCAGCCGGCATGACATCACGCAACGGCAGGCCAATGGGAACGCTGGAATGAATGACATTCCCAGGTTGCGAAGATCTGTCAGGATCGAGCTTCGCCGCAGAAATTTGGCTTGAAGTTCGCTGACTGCAACCAATCAGAATTCGCCATCCATGACCCCCCCCCCCCCCCCCCCCCCCCCCCCCCGCTGAAGCCCGTGTATAAATTCAGTAGGACCTATGAAATCTGCCAGTCCTCTACTAGCTCCCGCTGGAGAATGACAGAAGAGTCTGTCGAAACGCGTCGCGGCAACAATTGTATAGAACCAACTGTATAGAATATATAAAGAAGCAGAATCCAGATTTTGACTTTTCCCCCATGAAATGACAAATATAGGCGAGCTGTTAGCACGCACCTCCACTGAAGAGAAGTCCGCAATAAGGAAAATAGAAAAAGTCTTCTACAAAATAAATGCAGCTGAAGCAGTAATAATATTCAATTGAACCTATTATTATTATTATTATTATTATTATTATTATTGTCTGATATAAGAGAAGAAATATATAGCAAAATAAGCAAGCTCAGTGTTTTGGTTACGTAGTTATATTAATGATTTCTGCAATAAAACAATTATAAAACTATATGATAATTTCTCTTGTAAACCGGTGACTAATATTATCACACGTGCAGTGGCATTTAGACTTACATACTAAAGCATTCTAACCTCAAAAACAAGAAGTATTAACTAACGGTATAATCACCTAGCAATATACAGTAAGTATAACTAGTGAGGTTGACCCAAATTCCGTCTGAAGATATAAATCAATATATTCTCTTTACGAGACATCCTATTAACAAAACAAAGTGACACATATCTGAAACGAAACGGGAATAATCTGTGTCTAAGAAAGTTACTGAATGTGAAGCAGGTGGGCAGGGCAGGAGCCCTCACAGGCAACTCCGGCAATTGATGCTAAATGCCATGCTGCAACTGCTTCTTCTATCGGCCATTTCACTTTGACACACCATTGCTTCGAAGTGAGCTTCAATTAACACTGGCTAACAGCAAATGCATGAATGTGCAAAATATGAAAATATTTTCTTTACAGAGAGAGAGAGAGAGAAGGAAATGACAAATAAATACCTGTTCTGCCTATCCAGACCAAATATTGCCGCGAGTCTTTCCCTTACACACTTTCCAAATTCATTAATTAACCTTTGGTGTTAGCGTAACGTGGAACAGAAGGACAATAAATAACCCATTCGTTACAGCAAACGGCTGGAAATGTATAGGGCGTTTTGCAGTCTGCTGAATGGATAAATAAGTATAAAATTTTATAATCATTCTAAGGGAAAATGAACAAAACGCATTCAGTCTAAACCCAGCAAATAAATAAATAAATCTATATAAGTTTTACCTAAGGACAAGTCTCAAAACATTATCCTTGACTCAACTACATTTAAGAGATTGCCGAGCCACCCCCCCCCCTCTCTCTCTCTCTCTATTTATATATATATACTGAGAGAGAGACCCTTAGGCGAAATTCTTTTTCTGTTCGTCGTTACACTTCTATTTTATCTTCAGCTTAGTTTACATTTAATTGCCTTTCCTGTCCCAACTTATTTAGAACCGTTGGAACCTCCATTAAAATCCTGAATTGCTTCTTGAGGTGATTTTGGTTTCCCTGTGACACGCGTCGCAGCTGTGTAATAGTGGCGCCTCGACATGTTGCATTCCAAAATCCTATGCAACCTACCAATGAAAACAAGAACTGAGATTTGCCGAATAAATCTGAGAAACAAATGGAACCAGCGAGGCTTGACCACGAGGGAAGAGACAGAACTGTTTGTTAACAGGAACAAGAATCCCATTGTTCGTTTGTAAATAATACAATCCGAAGATTCCCGATTCCCACGCAGTAAAAGTGGGAAGAGATGGCCTGAAAACGTTTGGTTTGGTTCTGTTTCTGCAATTCCTTCTGCAAAGCCTTGCTCAGCACGCAAGAACCAAGATTTGTGCTTGCAGATGTCGGACCATCCAGGTATTGAATGTATGTACAGTTTTAACGCAAAATATGAATAAATAATACTCAAACACAGTGCACAGCAGATTTTACATTTTGCGACATCAACTATAAATTCAAGCTATGTTTCCCCAAAAGAATAAGAAATTAGTTTAGGAAAACAAAAATGAATAAATTTTATTTAACTTTAGAGAACGCAGGCCTTCCCTTCAAGGATAAAGATTAAACTATCTCTCTCTCTCTCTCTCTCTCTCTCTCTCTCTCTCTCTCTCTCTCTCTCTCTCTCTCTAGGAGTATTAAATATTGAATTTTTACTGAAAAAATCTCAAATTAAACCTTCAAACCTATTATGAGCAGCCTCATTTATATGTGTATGGGAAAAGATAATGATATATGCAGCTATCAATCACGATTCGTGCAATATACTGTTATTCCCATGAGAGAGAGAGAGAGAGAGAGAGAGAGAGAGAGAGAGAGAGAGAGAGAGAGAGATGCAGTTACAACATTCTTCACGAATCGTGGACATAAAGCGTAATACATTTCTCTTGCTTCCTCAACCCTTTGCGCATTGCCTCACTGAAGCAAGCCTGATGGAAATAGGCTACGTGCTCCTGTTTCAAATATCTTTTTTTCTCTTTTAACATAACATAAAGCTTAAGATACGAAAAAAGAGAGAATTGCAATGAGGTGTAAGGATAGGGATAGGAAGGGCCAGTTTTGTTTTTTATATTAAAAAAAATTATGTCGAAAAGAGTAGTAATGAAGCTTACAAAGCATTAGGAATTCAAACCAGACTTTTCATAAGATTCCTTTATGTGAAGAAAGGCTTCATCTCTCGATTTTTTCAGGAATTTTTGTCGATATATGAGCCTCATATCGTGAGGTCATACACCTCACTATTCCACATATGATTTTTTTATACTCTCGAATCTTAACAACAAATTCACTTTACGCTGGGAACAACCAACACGTACTGGGTTCGAACCAATGCCTCTTTTGCTTATGGATCAGAATGCAGCGACATTGCCTGTTTTACATACTCCTGCCATTACCTGATATACTGTACATACTCCAGTCGAAATTCAAAGAACACCAGGCAGTTTCCAACATAACAGCTAAGTGCTATTTCGTAACACGTCTTATTTATGCTCTCAAATATTAAGCTACAATTAACCCAACAATATAGATTTAATTTACCCTTTGGAAACCCTCCAACAAAAACGAATTATAAATGATAACCGCTCTGTACTGACAAGTTGTCGATCCCATCCCGTTTAGGAAAATGAACTTGGATGACAGTGACAACTGATTTCCATCCGCTCTACATACATATCTGTCACATGCACGTGGAGTGTCTATCTGGAACTGAAATCATTTATTCATTCTCCCATCATATTTCCTCAGCGATAAATCTGGACCATGAACGTGAGGCTTTTTTCATCTCAAATATTAACCTGCACTTAACCCAATTAATATCGAATTCAGTTCACCTTCGGAATAACATCCACCCACTCACCCACCAGGAATCAAACCTTCGCATTCAGGGTAAGGAATTAAGTTGCAGGGTGACATCACCACCAAGCCATCGCGAGAGATGTAAGCTGATGTCAATTGCTATACACGTTAGCTTGAATTCCAATTCTGTACTTGGAATTAAAAAACTTTTAACCGATCTCCACGATGATAGCTGACTGCACAATTCCGTTCTCTAGCTCTCATTTACGCAAACAACGAGAGAGAGAGAGAGAGAGAGAGAGAGAGAGAGAGAGAAGCAATTCCTTTCACAGCAAAACGACTAAGTTTTAGTTTTCTAAAAAGAAAACTATTGTGCCGGCTTTGTCTATCCGTCCGCATTATTCTGTCCGCCCTCAGATCTTAAAAACTACTGAGGAGGAGGCTTGAGGGCGAGGGCTGCAAATTGTTATGTTGATGATCCAGACTACAATCATCAAACATACCAAATTGCTGCTCTTTAGCCTCAGTAGTTTTTATTTTATGTAAGGTTAAAGTTAGCCATGATCGAGCTTTTAGCAACGCAACGACACAGGCCACCACGGCCAGCTGAGAGTTTCACGGACCGCGGTCCTTACAACATTATGCCGAGACCACCGAACGATAGATCTATTCTCGGCGGCCTTGATTATAAGCTGTACAGAAAACTCGATTGCGCCGAAGAAGCTTCCGCGCATTTTTTACTTGTTCGTGTTTGCCACCAAATTCCAATTATAGCCATTCACTCGGCATCCTTAGTAACTGCAAGGACAGAACACTGCGCTTCGGGGTTAGACAATTTTTTTCCCTTGAAAATGACGTTTGTCTTTAAAATATGATTTCCGCACACAAACCCACAAGCACATACACACACGCACACACATACACACACATATACATATATATATATATATATATATATATATATATATATATATATATAATTTTGCCCATACACACAGCCTCACGCACAGAAACATATATATATACATATACAAATACACACACACACATATATATATATATATATATACATATATATATATATATATATATATATATATATATATATATATATATATATATATATATATATATATATATATGTATATATATATATATATATATATATATATATATATATATATATATATATATATATATATATATATATATATATATATATATATATATATATTGTCAAGGATATACATCCCTCCCTCCTGTAGATTTCCATGCATCATTTAATTTTGAAATAATCTGCTATTCATTTGGCTAGGACGGGCCGGGAAAATTGGCGGGCGACGGACGGAAACAAGCATAGTTTGGACTAGATCAGGGCTGTTGGTACCAGTGTGTAGCAGTGTGGGGAACACCCCCCCCCCCCCATCGCCTGATCCTACCTGCAACGCTCATGCAAATGGATTGTAAAGAAACATTGAAAACATAAAGGAATACAAATATAATTTGTCTCTACACACACACACACACATATATATATATATATAGATATAATGTATTTATGTATATAATATATATAAATATATATAATACAATAAATATATGTATATATGTATGTGTGTACATGTGTACAGACAAATTATATTTGTATTCCTTTATGCTGTTAATGTTTCATTACAATCCGTTTTCATTAGCGTTGGATGACGGCTTAACCCAGGGTGAAAACTTTCTTTGACGTGGACCATATTTCGTTACATATAATGTTACGAAAAAAATAGACGAAAACAAATTAAATGTTTTTTGCATCGAATATTGGACTAAGAAAAATAAAAGAGCACCACTAGATAATGCCAAGAAGGAAAAAGGTCTTTTAACGTTTCCTCCTGAAGAGTCCATCAAGGACAACAGTGGACAACAGATAGAAAAATACTAGAAGAAAAATAAGGAATAATGGCAATGACTTACTTCGGCAGAAGGAAATGAAGGAACTCAGATGGTGACAACCTGAATACGTGAGTCACTTTATCTATGTATATACTGTACAGTTTCCCTTCCCATCATTATCATCATAATATTTGCAAAATGAGAATGGCAATTAACAACGTTCACAGATATATACTCTGCAACGCCAAATCCCTTTGTCTGTCATTTCCCCTCCCTATTGGAAACAATATTCAAATGGAAGTGATTACAGTATATTCCGAAGTGATGAATATATATATATATATATATATATATATATATATATATATATATATATATAATATATATATATATAAACTTTCCTTTAATCAATATCTTACTTTGAGTTTCGCCTCCATCCGTTTTATCTATAATGACCTGCTGCAGGAGAGAGAGAGAGAGAGAGAGAGAGAGAGAGAGAGAGAGAGAGAGAGAGAGAGAGCTGTTGCTCCGGATTGTCTTTAATCCATTTACTATTTATATTTGTTCATTCTTTCTTTTTAATAGATTTCATCTTTAGTTTTGTTTATATTTTTATTTTAATCCATTTATTCTTCAGTTTTGTATTTTACCCCTTTATTCTTTAGTTTTCTTTGGTTTTTCTCATTTTTACATCATTCATATAATTTTCATTTTCTTGGCTAAATGTCAGTGTTCCAGCAGGAACATTGACGCTGAAGTTAAGACGAACTTCTTAATTGGAAACTGTCTGCTTGTTTGTGATGTGCGCTGGCTTAGTGTACGAACCACCGTTTTTGTGTGTTATGAAACCTGAGTAGATTTTCTGTTCGTCTTCCGTGAGAAAATCAACAGTGAACAGAAGTTTGTGTTCAGTTTTATGTAAACGTAAAAATGAACGTGAGTCTGCGCGCTTTTTCGTGGAAAGCGATCCAATGAATGTTTGATGGCAATTGCAATTTCATGCTTGATTTAGCCGGCACGTTCTCCCAATCAGAAAACTCAATATTAAAGTTAAAACGAATGAAAGACAATTGCACTATCAATTCGAAGCAACAGGAATAAGTAGTAATGGAAATGGTTAATTTAAAAAAGAGGTCAATCTGCAATAGTCATGGTCCTAATTTCTAATGTTCATATCCATGACTAATTTCTAATATTCATATATGTCTATAATTTCATGATGTTGCCTTGTAATAAGTATATCCTCCTATAATTTTGACATATTTACTTTTTTCATGTGTTATGTGTAATGATAGTGGTTGTTGAAGTGTCATATTTAGTTTGGCATCAGATCTCAAAAGAACTAATGATTGAATAACTTAATAGCATAATTTAGAATTGATAATGCAATTTTAATAGTAACGTAGTTATGAATAACATCTTTCTTGATACAAGCGTAGTAGAACACGTGTGTGTGTCCACCAAGGACTTGTTTCATTTCAATTGTCATCAGTTAAGATAAGAGAGAGCGCTTTGTTTCGGGTTAGTGATGACAAGTTTGGAAAACAAATACCGATTCGTCCCATACGGGCTCGAGACAAGTGATTTCACGTTGTTACATGTTCGAGTCACGTACGCCACTCTGAGAGAAAAAAATACGTGTCTTGATCAGTTACGCCATGTTTTGTAAGATTGCGTTCAAAACGTTTTGCTTTAATAACGTCACCTCCCTGCTTCTAGAACTTTTGTATCTCGCACCCAAAATGCTTTAATGACATCATGTAATTGTTTCACGTGTTACTGGAATTCTAAAATTTGTTTCATTCTGATTTCTGAGACCCATTGATTTGGTTCCCTCTCTCTCTCTCTCTCTCTCTCTCTCTCTCTCTCTCTCTCTCTCTCTCTCTCTCTCTCTCGTTCTTAGAAGGAGGTTACTTTTAACGTAGTGTTTTTTGGTCACATATTAGCATTAACTTTTGAGATCTGAATTTAGTAAAGTAATTTAGTTTGTAACGGCGCCTGGTAAAAAAGTGTGTTTTGTGGTAACTCAGCTGCAGCAAGTAATTTACAGAGGTTTCACAAGTTTGTGTAAGCTAACGTGAATTTTACTTATTAATACCATGGTATGATAAGTTAGGAAATTTTGAACGAGTAAAATCATTATTGATAAATCTTGTGTATTTTTGTGTGTTTTTCTGTTTACAATCTCTTTATATTTTCACATTTTTTATGTTTGTGATGTAACATTCATTTACGTAGCATTTTTAAAATTTCTTGGTAATTTAACATTGCATAATTGATTTAATACTTCATTTATTTAAGATTTTCTTTTTAAATCTTGAGTAATTCTTGATAGCTTGAATTTTGCTTGATTAATTTAAATTCCTGATAAAGTTTATGTGAATTAGTTTTGTTTCATAATTTAATTCAAGAATTAATTGAGTGTTGTATTATTTTCAAGTAATAATAAATTTTTCAGATTGTGAATTCTAATTAATTGTGAATTCTAATTATAAACTTTAAATATGAAAATAAATTTTTTTATTTAACAATTTTAGAAAAACAGTGTTTCATTTGTTGACCATCAGTGAATAAGATTGATTGTGTGTGCATAAGGCAAAGTGATAAACATGTTTTGTTCTTTTAGTTTTGCTAAAGTGAATTAAGACCAGGGAAACAGTTAGAGTTTTTTGATGGAGTGATGCCCTTCTACTCTAGAATATTTCTAGTTTAAATTTTGATACCTCACACATATTCTGATAAACTTAGTTTGATTTTTCAAGTGATTGATAAATAAGTTTTTTCTTAAGGGATCACTGTTACCTTTAGAGTACTCAGTCGTAATAATTAATGTTATGAGAGTTCAGGTATCTGGCTGAAGCGAGGTATATTTTTGAATTTTGAGATTAGTTGTGTAATAACCAGGTACTTGATACGCATCGTGACATTATATTGTTTGGTGCCCAGAAACCAATGGAACAAAACAAAATATCACTCTGGTTTATGGTTTATACTGGTGGTGTTAGGGATATATTTTGATAAGAGAGTGACCACATAGTTATTTTTTGCCTTGTATTGTGAATTATTTAGTTGAGTAACTTAGAGAAAATGGCTCTGTTCAATTTTCAGAGGTTTTTAGCTGCTCCTTCCATCCAAGAGTTATCTGAATCCAACCTGACTAAGGCACAGTGGATTGCTTTAGCAGTGGCATGTGCGGGTAATGTGTCTAGTGGTATGATTAAGGCACAAATCAAATATATTGCAATCCAAGCTTGATGGACTCTGGTAAAATAGATGAAGAGTTGGGAGATGCGCAAGAGTTGTTGAATGCAGCTGAGGCAGAACTTACAGAAAAACATGAGCAAAAGAAAGAGAAAAGTGATGCAGAAGCAGAGATTAGACATATAGAAGCAGAAGAAAATTTGATTAAGCTGAAGATGCAGGCTGAAAGAGAAAGAGAAGATAGAGAGAAAAGAGAAAGAAAGGAAAGAGAAGAAGAAAAAGCAGCAGAAGAAGAAAGAGAAAGAGCAGAAGAGGAAAGAGCAAAAGAAGAAAGAGAAAGAGCAAGACATGAAAGGGAGATGGAGTTAATAAAAGCTCGATCCACATTACCTGTAACACCGTCTAACCCTACTCAAAGTAATTCAGACCCTGTATTTGATGTAGTAAGAGTGCAGAAGTTAATTCCAAAGTTTACAGAAGAAGCCCCAGATGAGTTTTTTGATCACTTTGAAAAAGTGGCTTCATGTATGGGATGGCCAGAGGATAAATGGTCGGTCTTGTTACAGAGTGTTCTCATTGGTAAAGGAAGAAGTGCCTATTTAGCCTTATCAGCTGATCAGTGTAAAGAGTACAAGGTACTCAAACACAATGTGCTACAAGTTTACCAGATGACCCCTGAATATTATAATGAAAGATTCAGATCTTTGAGAAAGGATGACAAGATAACTTTCTTGGATTATGCCTACAAAGTAAGATGTTTTAAATGATGGTTGGAGGCTGCTAAAGTTAAATCTATGGACGAACTTGAAGAGTTAGTAGTCCTAGAACAATATCTTAGAGGAATTCCTGAACACATAAGAGCCTATTTAAGAGAGAGAGAGGTTAAAAAACTTGACAAAGCTGCTACATTAAGTGAAGACTTTAATATAATTTCTAGCAAAAGAAATTATAATGTCAAGTACCAGAACCAACAACGCACAGGTTTCAGGTCTCATCCAAATTTCAGGAATATTACAACTAGAAATCCTTCTAGTGGCTATGCCAATACAAAGCCAGGTAACACCCCTCAACAATTAAATGTTAAATCCTCATCATCCAGTCTGTTCTCAAGACAGATACAAAAGACTAATGTTGTCTGCTACAAGTGTGGAAGAGTAGGACACTACAGTCGAGATTGTTATCAGACACAACAGCAGACCAAACCAGTTGGTCAAGTGGTTAAAGGTAACCAGGTGAAGCAAACTGCGAAGAGCAGTGTGGGAACGACTGAAACTAAACAAGCAGAGTGTTTAGCAACCAGTGGAAATGTAACTTCAAGCAGTGAGTGGCTGAGCAGCTTGGAGGCTTGCAAACCATATATCTATGAAGGTACACTGACAACTCGAGGAGGAAGTGTGCAGGTACCAGTCAAAGTATTACGTGATACGGGGAGTAACCATAGTGTGGTAGTTCGTGGTGCTCACCTACAGCTGGAGAAGAATCTCACCGGAGATTCAGTTATTTTGAAGGGTATAGGAGGAGAAGAGGTAACTCCTATATGCCGCTTGCATTTGTCCTGTGAATTGGTGGCAGGGAATGTTGATTTTGCTGTAAAGGACTCACCAGCTGTTGAAGGTGTACATGTTTTACTGGGTAATGAAGTTGGTGGTGTACCATTTGTTCCTTGTCCTATAGTGACAGACAGACCATTAAGGGTTAGTCCTACGGTAGATTTAGAGAAGAAAACCCCCCACCTGTTTCCAAGTTGTGTAACTACCAGGAGTATGAAGAGAAGTATGTCTGCAAGTGAAAATACTGAGGATTTACCTGCATCAGAAGAATCAAGTGACGGATCTTTAAGATTAGAAGAGCTGTTCCAGGAAAGTGAAGTTTCCCCTAGTGTTAGTAATGAAGAGATTTCCCAAGAAGACGAGGATCCTGTTGTTATTGAAGAGACTCCGAGTAGTCAAAGTGTTCCTGAAGATAGTAGTGAAACTACAGAAGCAGAGTTAGCAGATATGGAGAGTTCAGCCCTTGAAGTTGGTCAAGTGACAAGAGAGAAGCTAATGAAATTGCAGAAGAGGGATACAACGTTGGCTGATCTGTTCTTCAGAGTTGTTGATCAAGAAGAGATGCAACAAATCTCCACCTGTTATTATCTAAAGGAAGGATTGCTAATGAGGAAGCATCGACCTGCAGATATACCAGGAAATGCTGAATGGGGTGAATATATATCATCAAATTTTGATTCCATATCCATTGAGGAAACAAGTTGTAGCAGTAGCACACGAGTCTGGACATATTGGAATCAGGAAGACTGTTGAGAAGATTATGAAGTATTTTTTCTGGCCTGGACTCCACAAGGATGTTAGCAGATTTTGCAGAGTGTGTCACACATGCCAGATAGCTGGAAAACCGAATGAAACCATTCAGAAAGCACCCCAACAACCCATAGAAGTTAGAGGAGAACCCTTTAGCAAGGTAATTATAGATGTGGTTGGGCCACCTCCGAAAACAAAGAAAGGAAATGAATAACTATTAACATTGATGTGTCCAGTGACTAGGTATCCTGAGGCGATTCCTGTAAGAAGTATAAGTGCAAAGGTAATTGCTGAGAAGTTGGTGGAGTTTTTCTCCAAGTTTGGAACACCAGAAATTGTGCAAAGTGATAGAGGAACGAACTTTACTTCAAAATTATTCCAGGATGTGATGAACTTGTTAGGAGTAAAAGAACAGTTATCAACTGCTTATCATCCAGACACTCAAGGAGCCTTGGAAAGGTTCCACTAGACATTGAAAAGTATGTTAACTAAGTATTGTAATGAATCAGGAAGAGAATGGGATGCTGGTTTACCTTTAATGTTATTTGAAGTTAGGAATGCTTATCAAGAAAGTATGGGATGTTCATCAAATGAAATGATTTTTGGTCGAGACATTAGAGGTCCATTGAAGATTCTTGCAGAGAATTGGGAAGAAAATCACGAGGAAATCCAAGGAGAATATGTGAAGAACTTTAGGAAAAGGTTAAGAGAAATTAGAAAATTCTCTTTAGAAAATTTGAAAATAAGTCAAGAGAAAATGAAAAGAAAATATGATGCTAAGACTAAGCTAAGAAATTTTAGTATTGGACAGCAAGTTCTAGTGTTCTTACCAGTGAAAAGATTTCCCCTTACCAATAAGTTTCAAGGTCCTTATAGGATAATAGAGAAGTTAAGTGATCCTACTTATGTGATTGAAACACCAGGAAGAAGAAAACGACAGAAGAAGATACATGTGAATCTTTTGAAACCTTACTTCTCAGAGACTAAAACTGAAACAGTGTCAATAACATAGACAACTTCATTCACAGAGGACGATGATGGCTACGAATTGGGAGCTGAAAACATGATCAACAATTCTTCAGTATTAGAAAATTTGGAAGATAAACTAAAACACCTGAGTGTTGAGCAAAGTAGTGAATTAAGTGAAGTGATTCAAAGTTTTCCTGAAATTTTTGCAGATGTACCTAGGCGTACCAATCTGACAAAGCATGAGATAAAGATCAGAGAAGATGGAAAACCTTTTAAAATGAGAGCTTATCGCTTATCACCTTTTCATCGAGATGTTTTGAAGAAAAAAGTTGAATATTTGTTGCAGCATGGATTAGCAGAACCCAGTTCAAGTCATTATAGTTCTCCTTGTGTGTTAGTGAAGAAACCAGATGGCTCATTTAGGATGTGTACTGATTATAGGAAACTGAATTCCATCAGTGTGGCTGACAATTATCCCTTGCCTCTTATTGATCAATTATTTGATAATATTGGACAAGCCAAATTTGTTTCCAAGATAGACTTGTTGAAAGGATATTATCAAATTCCCTTAGATGAGAATGCTAAGTTGCTGTCAGCTTTCATTACTCCTTTTGGACTGTATCAATACGCTGTTTTGCCGTTTGGTCTGATGAATGCACCTGCAACATTCCAGCGAGTGATGGATCAACTACTAGGATCAATAGAAGGAGTAGGTGTATACCTTGATGACATTGTGATTTATTCTAATACATGGGAAGAACGTCTGAAGATATTAAGGAAAGTGTTTAAGAAACTTCGGGAAGCAGGACTAACAATCAACTTACAAAAAACTGAGTTTGGAAAGGCAACTGTACAGTATCTAGGATTTGAAGTTGGAAAAGGCCTTCTCGCTCCTATTGATGCTAATGTAGAAGGTATCCATAAGGCTACCCCTCCTACTACGAGGAAACAGCTACAAAGATTTTTGGGCATGGCTGGATTTTATCACTGACTTGACCAGTCCTAAAAGAAAGTTTGTTTGGACTCCAAAATGTCAAGAATCATTTGAGAAGGTTAAAGCCATATTAACTTCAAGACCAGTGCTTCAAGCTCCAGACTTCAGTAAAAAGTTCATGATACAAGTTGATGCATCCGACTGTGGAATTGGAGCTGTTCTACTTCAAGAAGATGACAACAGAATCTTCCATCCAGTATGTTTTATGTCTTCAAAGTTGAAAAAGCACCAGAATCGAAAAAGAAACATTAGCATTAATCACAGCATTGAAAAAGTTCGAAGTGTATGTGAACCGACATGGGAATGAAGAAATTTTAGTGTTGTCGGATCACAACCCAATCTCATTCATCAATAAGATGAAAAATAATAATATGAGACTGACCAGGTGGTCTTTATGCCTGCAACCATATAATGTAAGTGTTAAACACATTTCAGGAAAAGATAATGTCATAGCAGATTATTTATCCCGTTGTGAATCGTTGGATTCAAACCCGGGATAAGTAATCTTCTGGAGGGAGGAATTTCATGATGTTGCCTTGTAATAAGTATATCCTCCTATAATTTTGACATATTTACTTTTTTCATGTGTTATGTGTAATGATAGTGGTTGTTGAAGTGTCATATTTAGTTTGGCATCAGATCTCAAAAGAACTAATGATTGAATAACTTAATAGCGTAATTTAGAATTAATAATACAATTTTAATAGTAACGTAGTTATGAATAATATCTTTCTTGATACAAGCGTAGTAGAACACGTGTGTGTGTCCACCAAGGACTTGTTTCATTTCAATTGTCATCAGTTAAGATAAGAGAGAGCGCTTTGTTTCGGGTTAGTGATGACAAGTTTGGAAAACAAATACCGATTCGTCCCATATGGGCTCGAGACAAGTGATTTCACGTTGTTACATGTTCGAGTCACGTACGCCACTCTGAGAGAAAAAATACGTGTCTTGATCAGTTACGCCATGTTTTGTAAGATTGCGTTCAAAACGTTTTGCTTTAATGACGTCACCTCCCTGCTTCTAGAACTTTTGTATCTCGCACCCAAAATGCTTTAATGACATCATGTAATTGTTTCGCGTGTTACTAGAATTCTAAAATTTGTTTCATTCTGATTTCTGAGACCCGTTGATTTGGTTCCGTCTCTCTCTCTCTCTCTCTCTCTCTCTCTCTCTCTCTCTCTCTCTCTCTCTCTCTCTCTCTCTCTCGTTCTTAGAAAGAGATTACTTTTAACGTAGTGTTTTGTGGTCACATATTAGCATTAACTTTTGAGATCTGAATTTAGTAAAGTAATTTAGTTTGTAACGGCGCCTGGTAAAAAAGTGTGTTTTGTGGTAACTCAGCTGCAGCAAGTGATTTACAGAGGTTTTCACAAGTTTGTGTAAGCTAACGTGAATTTTACTTATTAATACCATGGTATGATAAGTTAGGAAATTTTGAACGAGTAAAATCATTATTGATAAATCTTGTGTATTTTTGTGTGTTTTTCTGTTTACAATCTCTTTATATTTTCACATTTTTTATGTTTGTGATGTAACATTCATTTATGTAGCATTTTTAAAATTTCTTGGTAATTTAACATTGCATAATTTATTTAATACTTCATTTATTTAAGATTTTCTTTTTAAATCTTGAGTAATTCTTGATAGCTTGAATTTTGCTTGATTAATTTAAATTCCTGATAAAGTTTATGTGAATTAGTTTTGTTTCATAATTTAATCCAAGAATTAATTGAGTGTTGTATTATTTTCAAGTAATAATAAATTTTTCAGATTGTGAATTCTAATTAATTGTGAATTCTAATTATAAACTTTAAATATGAAAATAAATTTTTTTATTTAACAATTTTAGAAAAACAGTGTTTCATTTGTTGACCATCAGTGAATAAGATTGATTGTGTGTGCATAAGGCAAAGTGATAAACATGTTTTGTTCTTTTAGTTTTGCTAAAGTGAATTAAGACCAGGGAAACAGTTAGAGTTTTTTGATGGAGTGATGCCCTTCTACTCTAGAATATTTCTAGTTTAAATTTTGATACCTCACACATATTCTGATAAACTTAGTTTGATTTTTCAAGTGATTGATAAATAAGTTTTTTCTTAAGGGATCACTGTTACCTTTAGAGTACTCAGTCGTAATAATTAATGTTATGAGAGTTCAAGTATCTGGCTGAAGTGAGGTATATTTTTGAATTTTGAGATTAGTTGTGTAATAACCAGGTACTTGATATGCATCGTGACATTATATATATATATATATATATATATATATATATATATATATATATATATATATATATATATATATATATATATATGTGTGTGTGTGTGTGTGTGTGTGTGTGTGTGTGTGTGTGTTGTGTGTGTACACATATATATACACATATATATCATAAATAAACGTACTGAAATTCCAGATACAATATGTCCAAATGGCAGCACCATTTTCCCCTTGACAATTTTCCAAATAAACTAAAGAGCAGTAGCATTCTCTCTAAACGATTTGGATTAAATATGTGAATGTTATTGGTTCGTTAATTCTGTACGCTGGGGAACTGGGTATAGCTTTCAGGAAAAAAATGTATAGCTTTGAGATACTCATCAACAGGATTATGTTTTCATCCACAGTAAATTGCTAAGGGTTATGAAAGGGTCTGTACAGAAAGATCCAGGGATCAAGAGGAATATTTGTCAAGGTTCAAACTGTTTAATATATACACCATAAAAACATTGAAGCATTAGACGAATTCTGTATTAGCAGAATACAAGAGAGAGAGAGAGAGAGAGAGAGAGAGAGAGAGAGACTGGTTATGAAGAGCATCACATTGATCTTTGGTCGGGTGTGGTCATAAGTCTTTCAAGAAGGAACAATGGAGGCTCATCTTCCTTTGGATTGAAAACTCTGAGATTCGAAGACGTAGAGAGTATCAGTTAGGCTCCGATTTCCTAGATGAGAAGAGAATGCGTTCTTTCATTATTGATTAACACTGGTGATATCTAACCAGCAAGATAAAATGTAACTCTTCAGTCAGAAATAAAAGTAAATACAATATTTAGAAAACATTTATTTTAACATAAATTTTAAACACACACACAAACACAGACATTGTAATAACCTTAGGTTTACTCAGGCATTCAGCTTTTCCCGATGTTTTTTACTTAGAATGCTATTAAAAAATACATTTGGGGGGGGGGGGTGGGGCCCTAAAAGTTACAATCTCTGCATTTTGTGTCAAGCTTATTATACCTCTAGCACACGTACAAATAAAACATTGCCAGTGATTTACAGGATAAGAAAATATAATAACAACTATTATCATGTACTGTTGAATTTGAAGTGACACCAAACAAACAGGCAAGGGCAGCAATGACAAGGTTAACATAATTATTCAATCAGAATCATGATCATCATCATCATCAGAATCATGATCATCATCATCATCAGCATCATGATGATGATCATCATCAGAATCATGATCATCATCATCATCAGAATCATGATCATCATCATCATCAGAATCATGATCATCATCATCATCAGAATCATGATCATCATCATCATCAGAATCATGATCATCATCATCATCAGAATCATGATGATGATCATCATCAGAATCATGATCATCATCATCATCATCAGAATCATGATCATCATCATCAGAATCATGATCATCATCATCATCAGAATCATGATCATCATCATCATCATCATCAGAATCATGATCATCATAATTACTGTGCATAAAATCCTTCAACCGAGAAATTAACGTTGATGCAAAATAAAGCTGAATTTTAAATCTGCTTAAAACAGCAAATCGAAAATAGATATCAAATAACAGCATTACTAATTGTTATGTAATAATAATAATAATAATAATAATAATAATAATAATAATAATAATAAGACAAAATTTCTGGCGTCAAATCTTGCGATTCTAGAACCTTCACAACAAGAAAATCATTTCGAAAAAGAAGTTGGAGAATTAGATCCCCATGTAGAGAGCTCATTGGAAACAGATTATGTCTGGAATCCTATTTGGAAGTTTACGGCAATTACCTTCTGCGTCCCCCCCCCCCCCCGCGCCACCCCCACCATCTCTCTCTCATATGCATGTGTGAAAATCTGTTATGACTTAAAAGACTAATTAAGCTATTAACGACTTTAATTCATATCAACAATGGCGCTAAAAATTTTACTTAATTTATCAAAACTGTAAAATCAATAACTGAAGCATACAGACCAATGCTAAATTTCATTTCGCTAAAATTAAAAGCCATAGGACCGGCAATAAAAAAAGAAAACGACGTTGACGCCAGTCGTAATAATGCCCATCATTATAAACAAAACAAAAAATATTCATACTAATAATATGTCTATAAACACAGTCATACCAGCTACAACAACAACCATATCCAGTGTGTTACCGCTTATGTAACTCATGTATAAAATTTTCGTCTCACTTATATATAATTCATACCTATTCAGTCATATACTATAGGAATAGTTCTGTCATTATCATTCAAAGCCCATTTTTTCACTTCCTGTCTTAATATCTTGATATTACGCTTTAACTTTTTCTTGCAAGAGCTTCTGAACAGATTCTGCTACCTTCACCGCTTCACTTATCCTGCAACTCATGTTTTCCACTCCACCATTTCCACCTCTGTTACTCCAGACAGAATACTTCTAAGAACTGATCACTTTCTGCCCTCCATCATTCAGAGTGACCTGTTTTGCGTTTTCCTACATTCTACAGTATTCACCCTCGGTACCTTAACTCATGCTAAAATGAGCTTTGAATATTATCCTGTTCCAAACGCGTTTACACTTTTCTTAAATTCTAAAGCTTTAACAACAAGAAATAATGCACTCCACTCACTCACTCACTCACTCACTCACTCACTCACTCACTACTCTTTATCTTATCCAGCAACTTTTTTCATCCTTTATTCTGTATATTAATAGCTACTGAGAAACAAGGCGCCCAATAATCACAAATACGTTGCAACCGGAGAGCTGGTTGGTTGGAGTTTATTAAATCGGCCTTATGCCACCAAGCAAAAGGAGCCATTGTACAATAGAGGACCGCAATGGTAAGGTGCTGACGTGTGAATAACAGGCCTGGTGTGGACCTCTGGACTCGGATAATTCAATCGAGACGAATACCCAAATGACAAATCTGCTGAACCTTTTTATTTTTATTTACAAAGGTTCAGTGTGTATAGCCAGGGGAAAATGAATACAACAATAGGAACCGTTTATATAGGTCAAGTACTGTATAGTTCGACAGACAAGTAGATGTAATTTTTTCTTTAAGATAATGGAACAGTGGCAGAACGAAGCTTTTTATCATCTCTAATATTTGGCTGGTAATATTTGGGGCCACGCAGAAACGCTTCTCTCTCTCTCTCTCTCTCTCTCTCTCTCTCTCTCTCTCTCTCTCTCTCTCTCTCTCTCGTACAAAGAGCATTAAGAGAAGAGTATAAACTGCGTTTCGTAAAAGATGGGTAACACAGATAGACAAAGAAGCATAATGAAAGAAAACCTAGCACAGGAACCAAACTGTTGAAAGGGGCAGAAAGAAGTTATCCTTCGTCGTGTTTGGACGGCTTGGGATCTGGTCAGGGAATTTTGCACAATAACCTCAATTTACTTTTGAAATATGAGATTGAGAATGAGGCTTACGCGATAAAAAAAAAATAATAATAATAATAAAGAGAGAGAGAGAGAGAAGTGTAACAATCAGGCTTTAGTTAAACTGGGACAGCTGTAATGATTGATTTGAATGTTAAGTGCAAAAGAGCAAAGCCTGTGTTTGGATATTTAAATGTTAAAACGGAGGACGGACTGGAGAGAGAGAGAGAGAGAGAGAGAGAGAGAGAGAGAGAATATCTTAGTTTCACCAGACCACTGAGCTGATTAACAGCTCTCCTAGGGCTGGCCCGAAGGATTAGACTTATTTTACATGGCTAAGAACCAATTGGTTACCTAGCAACGGGACCTTCAGCTTATTGTGGAATCCGAACCACATTATACCGAGAAATGAATTTCTGTCACCAGAAATAAATTCCTCTAATTCTACACTGGCCGGCCGGAGATTCGAACTCGGGCCCTGCAGAGTGCTAGCCGAGAACGGTACCGACCAGTCCAAGAGAGAGAGAGAGAGAGAGAGACTATAACTTAATATGCCGGGAGACATACGTACATATGCTCAAGGTGCCTGGATCAAGGCAGGACTTAATGAAACATACACACACACATACAGTCCTTCGTGGTATTGCCTTTATTTTTATATTCACCACGTTCCATATTTTCGTGATTCAGTTATACATACACACATACATACATTCCCCTAATAGTAGAAAAGACAGTCAATTAATGATACATGTATACATTCAGGAATACATAATACCACTTGACGAAGGAGCGGCAAAGCCCCTCACAACAAAACGATTCAACAAATGCCAAACATAATTCATTTAACGGAGATAATTGGCATAAAGGCAATTACACAAATAATATGGAGTAATTGAATACTAATTATAATAAGCAACAACAACTGAAAGAAAAAATATATAGCCGATTGAACTCAATTCATTACTTATTTGGAACCACATGAATGGAATTTTCCGTTTCTGTGGTCAAATGAACACAATGAGATTTATTTAGGTGAAGAATGGGTATATATTCACA
>JANJGK010004232.1:0-2500 GCA_039081455.1 Macrobrachium rosenbergii | reverse complement strand
GACATTCTAACGTGCTGGCGAGAAAATAGGAACTGAATGTTTATATTTTTGACAAAGTCCCTCATAAAATCATTTTAACCAAAAGCTAATTTAACCTACCTTAGACTAACTACCAATTTTTCCCTTTATTCAAGTGTAAATGCCTTCTTGTAGCCCAGGCTAGAAGAAAACATGGAAAGGGTTAAGAGGGGATTACTAAATAATGCCTGTTTCTAATTGTTGCTTAATTCTACATTAGTGGTCAAGAAATCTCTCTAGCTTATTACAAATATGGTAAAATAATTTACAACATGGAAACATCTACGAGTATTGGCAGTCGTTGTATACCTTAGGCATGACATCGGAATGCTTAGCTACACTACGTGAGTCGGGCAAAAAAAAGAAAAATAATGTTGAAAAATAACCTTTCATAAACAAAAGCCAAACACCTACGACTTTCTTCTGCAGTAATTACCTGTTGCGGTAAATATTTCAAGGTGTCATGTTCATACATGCGATCTGCTGAATTTACAATTCTTGCAATTCCGACACAAAAATTCACATAAAAATCTTTCTATTTTTTTTTGTTAGCAACAGATTTTGTTGTGTTGTCGTACTCCCAAATTTCAGGATTTCCATCGTTGACTTCCACTGTTCCCCTTGTATTTGACAACACCACGAAAAATGCACCTATTTCCGTGTTGTTTTTTTTTTATTTTATTTTTTTTTTTTTTTTAGGAATGTGAATTGCAATGATTTACAGTGTTTTCTTTTCGGTTCAACCGGTTTCTTCCATGCTGTATTTTCATCCAAAAGTTTTGACTACTTTTCGGCACTTTAGCAAGGAGGCTCGTTAGTTTTTCGTTGGGCTTCTGTTCTAGGAGAGATGGTTTCTTTCTCGTCCAAACGTTGGTTTTTTAGGAATATACTATCTACCTTATAATGAATTCGTTGAAAAAGAAACCTCACAGAAGGGATATAGGCTATAGAATATTTAGCCATTGCAATAAAAATGTCGAATTAAAACTTGAAACTGTTGTTTGACGGCATGCAAATTCGTGGTAAATCTGGTTTTATCAGAGTATCTGTGTTCCTGGAAAAATGTCTCAACACAGCAATGAACAGGTTAACATACGACCCGAGTACGCGCTTGAGATTCTTCACTGTCACCAGAGAAAGTTCTGCTGTATGTACAGTACATATGCTGTGTGAGTTGCTGATGGTTATTCACGCACTATTTGTGTTCATTCTCGAAAGAATGAAAGGTCTGAATGAATCGATGAAACGAGTGTAGAAGTCAGAAAAGGTGAATGTTGATTTGCAAGTAGTTCACAGGACATGATCGCAGAGATTCAAGGTGTCTACTTTCAAATATGATGAATAAAAATTGTAAAGAGCAAAACGATGCTTCATCGTACTTGAAGCTTGCACCCGATCATTTTTCACAGACAAATTTAGTTTTCATTACAATTAAAATCACTAAAAACATCAACAAATATGAAATAATGCATTGAAGGAAAGCGATAGAAACTTAAAAATAAGGATGAACAGTAAAGAAAAAGGGATCAGTAAATTAATAAAAAAAAAGAGATACGGAGAAAATACATTAAGAACTTCCCAGAAAATGGTTATTGAATAAAAAAAGTAAAAAAAAACACGAGCCCTAAGCAAGGTACAATTTCAAACCATCGTGATAAAATCGCACAGAGTCAAGATATATCCTGGGATTACGAGAGAGAGAGAGAGAGAGAGAGAGAGAGAGAGAGAGAGAGAGAGAGAGAGAGAGAGAGAGAGATGAATATCCGCACGATTAACAAGGGATCAAATAAACTCACAAGCCGACATCTGTCACGGAAGCAGCGAAGGTGTCGTCGGCGCTAAGACTCTTAAACATTCACAGCCTTCCATAGAATACAAACGATGCCTTTGCAAGGGAAATTGCGACTGCAACGAGGACAAGGCAACATGGAAACGACACGTGAATCTTTTTTTTGTGCACTGAGAGTAAAGAAATAATAGCAGCCTCCGCTAGAAGGCCCCCAGTTTTTAATAATACCTGAATGTTCTTCAGTTCACACTGGGAGAATCATCTACACCCATCGCTAGGTTTACCACATAAGATGGCCTTCACTAAAAACATGATCCACGTTTACAGATTCAGTGGGTATATTTCAGCTGACCCATGAACATTATTTCTCCTTTGTAAAATACTTTGGGTGGTTGTTATACGGTAATTTATGATAAATTTAATAGTCCCTTCGTTTAAGAGCATACACACATATTGTTGCAAAAACAACACAAGAATCGATGTAGTATTCATACCATAACAGCTAAATCGTGGATGAACCTCTGGGTGCGTCGAAACCCTTTTGACATTCCCCCTTATCTTGCATTCTAGCATTTCTTGGATATTAATGCCCTTCCTGCCCAACACCTCTTCCTAGTCATCTATGTAACTCCTTTTAGTATTCCTGTCACCTTTACCCTAAGAAGGGCACTGGGGTCGAGATTTGTACACTTT